>CAJHQP010001993.1:0-96740 GCA_905132765.1 Moricandia arvensis | reverse complement strand
AGCCAATTCCCAATTTCAATGTGAGACTTAACAATTTAGTAATTTCTATAGTCATTTCTTAAAAAATTTAAAATAAATATTTGAATTAAATATTAAATTTTTATTATATGTGAAATCCGATGGTTTAATTTATTTTAATATATAAAATTAAAAATATCTACATAAACATTAAAATTGTTATCAAATCTTTTATTGTTATAATTTCGTTATATATATATATATTAATTACATTAGGTAAATTTCGTAGAATTTATTTATTGAAAATACATTATAATTAATTTTTTAGATTAGTAATTAATTTTTATGTTATTTAACAAGAAATTTTTTCACCAGTCCTTTTAAGCATGGAATTTATTTCTACAAAATTTTAATTTCAATAAAATTATATATATTAACTTTTTTCATTTTTTTTATATATTTTAATGATTTTAATCTCTTACTGGATTATTTATTTGTACAGAGTTATAAGTATTTGGAATTTTCTAAAATTTAGGTTATAGGCGTTGCTTTATTTATAGCGTTAGAACAGATCTTGCTAACATCGGATTTCTTTTATAACATTTTTTCAAAATATGGTATATTTCAAACGTAAAGTTTCTTTATATAAAATTGTAGTAATTGCTTTAGGGTTATTGTTTAGATTGATTCTTAACTTGAAATATTAAGGAAAATATGATTTATAATGATATTTACATTATTTAATATGTTAAACAATTTGATATAATATTATATATATATATTCCGTGACAAAAACTTCAAAAAGATCTATTGAGAAAATTCGCTGTTGTTATTGTTTTTTTTTTTGTTAACTAGTGGTTGTCTGATGTAGACCCACCTAATCCCTCCAACCGCAGATCAAGGTCGCGGCTAATACCTTATATGGACGTTTAAAAGGCATCTCATGGCCGAATTTTTTAAACTTCGTAATTGCGCGACACCTCAGCTGATATTAACCATTTACACCAGACCACGAGGCCCCAGTTTGTTTTTATTGTTTCCACGCCACCTTTCCTTCGTGAACATAACTTTGTTTCACCATTATTCTAAATAATTATTATAGTCTAGGGCATAATCTCACACACACAATTCTGTGGCTTTCATTAGCCAATGATAAATTCTTTCGATTATTTCTTAACCCCACATGGATGATGGATGACCAAATTCAATAATTCTGTATTACAAGGGTATGCATTATATATTATGTGAGTATATTAAGGATTAATGACGCAGCTACGTACATCGATTTCCAGATTTGTTACCATGATTGAGAAGAGTTTAACCACTCAAAAGAAAATGTAATAGTTTTTTTTTTATGAAATGCAATATTAGTCAATCTTAATTCCAGTGCTTGCGTTTTCCAAATTAGTAACTGCGGGATTCGCTAAAATTTTGATATTGTGATAATTCTTCTGACTTTTCAATATTTTCATAATATATGTGTATACTTAAGATTTTATCAGTGTATACTTTGTGCAGCCATTTGCAAGTTTTAAAAATAGAGCCATGTTCAACATGATTTAAATAAATACTAAAAGTTCGTTAGATCCAATTATATTTGTGATTAAGGTGCTTATTACGACAAATTGTCCATGTTATTTCTCATTCTAATTATATATAATTATATATGTTGTCATCATTATTATGAATGCGCAAGGGAGTATACAAATACCATACTATTTTATTCTTTCTGAAAAGTAGTTTCAGTTCGTGTTTTAGTGAGTTAAATTAGAACCATTTTCAATCCATTATTCAAATCTATTTAAATATAGAGTCCTATGACTTTTTTATGTGTGATATTTTTATCTTGAACCATCTATTAGAAAGTTAATTTAAAATATTACAAATTTAATTGTAATATCTTTTTAATATCTTAATCAAAAGCAATTAAACAATTTTTTTTAAAAAAAAATCTAAAAAATATCTTTTAGAATCTTTTTAAAATTTACTTCGTAATTATATAATATAAATTATAATATCACTAAAATATTGAGTTATAAATAATATAATTCAGTTTTTTATTTTAAAACACAAAAAATTTAAAACATAATAAAATGGTAATTATATTTTACTCACAATTTCAATATTAAAAATAACTAATTTTAAAAGATATTTTTAAAAAAGGCTTTTGTTAGGATATAATAATCATTCATATTTTAAATAAAAAAAATATAAAATATATATATAATCTATTAAATTGAGTAATATTACACTTTCATGTGTTATATTACTTTTGGACTATTAAACACATGTTACATCTAAATCATAGATTACATGAGATCATATATTAGTTTATACATGTAATTCATTATAAATATGTTTAAGCAATCTTAAAATAAAATTAGTCATTAATCCAAAACCAACCCACATGTATTTCGAAAATAAAATCACATCTACATAATAAACAAAATTCACATATCTACATTCCTTAATGTTATAATTTTCAAAAAACTAATCAGTTATAAAGTGAATAATATATATTTAATTTAATTGTTAACATATCATGATATGCACTAGATATTCAATTAAACATAGCGTGAAAACACATTCAAAATAGATCATAAAAAATTAATTTCTAAGAGATTTCAAACCAGTATGAAACTGGATAGAAATTAAGTCAAAGTCAGTAGGTGTCAAATTGATACATTTAAAGTTAGAGTTGGTGTAAACTTCTCGTTGTCACTTCATATACAAATACTATATTAGTATTCAGAGCTCTGTAATGACATACGAGTTCTTCTAGAAGATAGAAACAACATACTTAAAAAATTAATAAAGTAAAACAAATGTTAACTATAAAAATAAACTTAAGCGCGCATGCGCGATTCTATTATAGTTATTATTTAAAAATAGAAATGTCTGTTTCTTCTTCTAAAATAGAATCTTCTGTTTTTTTATAGGAATAAATGTAATCTCATATGTTTTACTCTATATTTGAATATTCTATGGGGTTTTTCAAAAACAACCTAAAAATTCAAGTCAAACCTAAAACCAACCTCTCTTTTTTTAGTTACTATCATCATTGAATTTCCATAATACCCTAAGTTTTGAATTATTATACAAATTTAGCCATTATTATGTTATTTATTTATTAATTTCAAAAAATACAAAAAAACCAGAATACACCCTAAACAATTTCTCTCTAATTACAACTATGCCATCATCAACTAATATTTCAACCACCCATGACCATCCATTTTGATACTCTTGAAAGCTTTAGAATGAATTTCAACCACTTTTCCCCTATTATAAACAAGCAAATCTTCATGTCCTCTCATTTTCTCTACATTTCCATCTAAAAATCGCTCTTAACTTCATTTCATAATCATAAAAAATACATAATTTCGAGTTTTTTTCATTTCGAATCGTCAAAAATATTATACGTTTGGTCATTATTGGAGTTTGACGGAATGAAAAAGCTTAAAACGAGCTTCACACTCCAAAAAAGCGTAACTATTTCATGGTTAAGTCGTTTCTCAGATTTGGTCGCGATAATAGACAGTTATATGTCTACGCCCTATGTAAGATATACAATGCAGTCGTATTTGTCAACGCACAAGTCAGTTTGCAATACCTCAACGGATTTGTTTGTAACGTAGCCTTCCTCCGACAGTCTACATCTTAACCTTTGACAACCAAAGAACAAAAAAGTACGTTAGACCTACAACACGCACTACGCAAAACGAGGTTATTAGTGTTTGCATTTGAATGAAATTTGACTTATTCATAAGCAGACTTCAACATGTAAGTCTACGAAGCGTAGACTGCCGAGAGAAGTTTACTTAAGTCAGTTTGCTATTTGACCAAAATTTGACTGCGCTTGAAAAGGTTAGTTTGTGTTGACTAAAACTTTTTAAAATTAATTAATTTTTTTAATATGTAGACTTCATATGCAGTCTTCTCTTCCATGTAGACTACCGTGAAGTCTATATATATTTTGGTCAAATGCAAAAAACTGACTCTGCTGCGGATTAGAGCAGTAAACTGCTGCGAAGTCATGCAAATCTGTAGACGTTCATTCAATCTACTATAAGTCAAACATAGTCGAATTGCAAAACTAACCTCATTCAAAAAGTTAAAACATGTAGACTGTATATTTAGTCTACCTCTGAAAGTCAAATCCTGAGAAAATCTTGTCAATAGCGAAAACTAACATTTTTGAAGTTGTACCACTGAAAACGAAGTCTGCTTATATAAAATCACAACTTTTTTCAACTATAAAAATTAACCCGTAAAATGGTCAATTGCAAAAAACTAACCCAAAAAGTAGACGTATCTGACCGTCTACGGATGTAAACTGAAAAGAAAGTCTACCAACTTTGTAGACTGAACATGAAGTCTATTTCGAAATATACATTAAAAGTTAATTTGTGTACTATGCATTAAATTTTTTCACAATTTTTCGTTTGAAAGTGTGTAATAGTTAATTATAATGGGTTTGAGTTATTTTGGATAGAAAAACTGTTGTAATTATGAAAGTATAATACTTTTGATTTGCTATATTGCTAGGAAACAATTGTAGACATATAGTAAGTCTACGTTAATTGTCACAGTGCAAACAACCAGGTTCACATCCAAACTGTCCAGGTTAAACCAGTGTTGTCTTACTGCTTTGGATGTGTCTTATGTATTATCTCTTATGTGTTGAAGTTGATCAATTGTATTATTGCTTTGGATGGTGTTCTTATTGCTTTGGATGTTGTCTTATGTCTTATGTATTTAACTTATCAACTCTATTTGATGAACTTTTGTTGAAATCGTTGGTCTTAATTTTCTATTACTTTGAGTTCTAATGTTACTTTCTGTCGTGTAGACCAAACATGTTAGTCTTCTTGAACAGAAAGTAGACTTTCTTTTAATCTCTTATAGAGGAAGACTAATATGTAAATATCTAGATTGTATTGGAATGTACTTTTGGTCGAATATAGAAGTAAAATCTCTGAAAGAAGAGTACTATACTGATACAAAGGATTGATATTTTGATAGATAGTCGAGTACCAGACTTCTGAAAAAGTCTTATGTAAAAGAAGACTAATACTTAAGTCTCCTACAAGCAAATTACATAAGTTTGTTACAAACCATATGTCTGGTACAGAAAGCGTGATACAACCGGCTGTTACTCACAGTTCTGGAGCTCCTCCCTTAGAGTATACAAACCTTGATAGGAATCCAGCTATCCATTTTGTAACATGCACCAAGAAGACACAAACAAAGAATTATACAAGTGCATTCTACACGGAGAAGTCTATAATTTAAAATGAAGCCTACACGAGAAGCTATAAATTCAAACATCAGTGTACTACAAATTCAAAACATCAGTTTACATGAGAGTCTACAAATTCAAAATATCAGTTTACAAATTCAAAATATCAGTCTACAAATTCAAAATATCAGTCTACAAATTCAGATACAGTCTACATTCAAAATATCAGTCCTACAAATTCAAAACTTTAGTCTACAAATTCGAAACTTCATTACTACACTTCAAAATGAAGTAGACTCACCGGAATAAGAGAAATGGATTAGAGATGAGGTAATGCTCGTTAGAGAAATGGATCTAAGACTGACCGACTCAGATCTGAATCAAAAGAAACTAAAAAGGTTAGTAACAAGATGAGCTTGTTAGGTTATTAGTTTAAACGAGAGATAGAGATGACAGAGAGATGTACGTCGGAAAGATGAAGCACAGTCCCTGCTGGCTAGGACAGAAATATGAAGTAGAAGCCATGATACTGACTGAAGCAAAGATTTGGACGAGAAGCACCTTTCCTTTAGAAGTCGCCGGCTCAGATCTGAAAAGAGAAAAATGTAAAGGTGGTCACTTTTTATCAACAGAGAGGTAAAGTAGAGACATTTAACTTACCAGAGCGATGGAGCAGACAGAGACGAAGCGGATGGGAAACTGCGTGGATCGAGTTCGCGAAAATCTCGGCCGGAAATCGCCTAAGAGAGAGACGACGAAGATAGTTTTTTTTACCTGCAAAGCTGAGAAATCGTAGTTATATACTAGGTTAAATTGTGTGTAGACTGAAAAAAAGGTCTACATATATGTAGACTTATAAGTATGTCTACGAACGCCCTAACCACAAATCTCAATACCTGTAATTTTTATTTGACTCATCAGATATTATATATTGTTAACCGGTTAGTTAAATTGGTGTGTAGACTGAAAAAAAGAGTCACATATATGTAGATTATTATGAATATGTCTACGAACCCTAACCACACAAATCTCACAACCGACTAGAATGGTTTTCATTGATCATGCAAATTATATTAGTGAAATATCGGTTAGGTTAAATTGTGTGTAGACTGCAGTCTACATATATGTAGACTTTATAATATGTCTACGAAACCCATTAACCACAAATCTCAACCCTAAATGTTTCCTTAAAAATGTTTGAATTATATAAATTTTAATTTTTTACTTCATATTATCCATTATATTAATGATTAGTTAAAAATATTACAACAATTATTTTTATACATTTTTTAAATAAATATTAGATAAAATTATGATATAGACTACATAACAAGTGTACCGAATGAATAAACTTTGTATGAGGTCTACATATATGTAGACTTCTTTCTGTACGTGTAGACTAACAAAGGATAGAAAGTAATACACTTCTGTTTTTTTGTTTGGTCATAAGGGTTAAATAGTACTTTATCACCCTTGTAGGTTGGTTTTGGCATTTGATTGAAAATTGGGGTACACTTATAGATTTAAATGAAATTTAGGTTGTTTTTAGCAATCCCCCTATTTCTATATAGAAAATACATTGAACAAACTTCATTTTTATTATAGAAGTTTTTTACTTTAAGTAACAAACTAGGATAAGACCTGCGCCTTGCGCATGGTGAAATATTAATTAAAAAATTTATATTTTTATACTGTAAAATTTGATTATTTTTACAAATCTTTACGGATCTGATTTGGGTTTGGTTCGATCGAATCTTTACGGGTCTGGTTCGCGGTTGATTCTTATGTAGTTAAATTTTTCAAAAAAAATTAAAAGCGATTGTTGCTATGATAATAAGTTATGAAACTATGTGACAAACGTTATATATTAGTCTCACATAAAATTATTTCTTCATATGATCTTATATTCATTGTATCTTAATATAAAAAAATATAAACCTAATCATAAATATTAATGTGAGATTGTTAACAATTTTAGTAATTTACACTCATTTGAAAAATTCAAAATACAACATATACAAAAAATCTAGAATTTTATTATATGATTAATGTATTATGTAATTTATTTTAATAATAGAGAAATAAACAAAAATGATATACATATTGTTATCAAATCTTATTATTTAAAATCATTAATTACTATATATATTTTAACCACATTAGAAATTCCGTTGTTTTATTTAAGGAAAGTCTAAGAAACAATAAAAATATGCGACCAACTATAGCCTACAATATTATTTTGCTAGAGAGTATAATTTTTAGACTATTATTGTTGCTATGATATAATTTTAGGATAAGACTTGCGCCTTGCGCAGAGTTAAAATTATATTTTTATACTGTAAAATCTGATTATTTTTGCAGATCTTTACGGATCTGATTTAGTTTGGTTTTCGGATCGAATCTTACGGGTCTGGTTCGAGTTTATTCTTATGTACTTTAATTTTTCAAAAAAAATTAAAAAGCGATTGTTGCTATGAATATAGTTATAAAACTATGTGACAAACGTTATATATAGTCTCACATATAATTATTCTTCATATGATCTTATATTCATGTATCTTAATATAAAAAAAATTAAACCTTAATCATAAATATTAATGTGAGACTTTTAACAATATTAGTAATTACACTCGTTTTGAAAAATTCAAAATACAAACATATACAAAAAATCTAGATTTTAATTATATGATAATTGTAATTATAAATTTTTTAAATAATAAGAAATAAACAAAATGATAAGAAAATACATATTGATATCAAATCTTTATTATTTAAAATCATTAATTACTATATATATTTTACCACATTAGGAAAATTCGTAGGTTTTATTTAAGAAGTCTGAGAACAATAAAAATATGCGACCATTTATTCCTACAAATATTATTTTTGCTAGAGAGTATAATTTTTAGACTATAGTTTATATAAAGTGCTCTAAAATTCTTTGAAATAGGATTTGGAAGCATACACATGTGCCATATAGGATGGATTATTTTTTAATTAGTACAAACTCGTGGTTACATCTTTTTAAAAGATCCCTCAATTAATATATAGGGATAGCAAAATACTTGGAGATAGTCTTATAATATAGGGTTATAGAATAAGGTCGACCATGCCAAAATTGTATATGAGTCACGGTAGTAGCTATAGTAGCTATTCTTCGACGGGAATGTAATAGTATGACTATCGTTTCGGACTAATAGTATGTATATCATGCCAAATCATTTTTACAATATAATTGACCAATTGATTGTATTATTAATAGTATGATAATCATCATGCTAAATCGTTCTTTACTATATAACTTCCCAATTGATTTGTTATTATTTTCTTATCTGCTTTATTTTTAAATTCCAAACGTAATTTATTTTCTGTATAAATTGTTTCCTGCAGTGATACTTCAACTGACTAAGAGTTTCAAATTTGCTTTTAAAACAATGGCATCTCAAACTGTGATATTTTTCAAGATTTCCTTATGAAACTTGATTTATTAGCTTTTGTACGTAGACAATGGTACACAAGAGTTGTGATTGTGGAAATAGAGACATCTACTTGGGAATATTCCTTTTAACGCTCCGACCGTCCACAGTTAATGGATCTTCCACGCCCGATCTCTTGGCCCATGAATCCCATTTCGTACGACGGGTAGTGCGTTAATTTTCCGAAGGTTCGAAATTCATGTTTACCGACCCTGCAATTACCACATGATCTTTCTCCGTGCTTTAGCCTCACTCACACGGTATCGCAAATTACCTTCCGATAGATCACTCATCCTTTCATTACTCCAGCGCCAAGGAAACTTAGCTTCGGAGTTCTAAATGGATGTGTGACCGAAAAAGGTAAACGCACTTGGTGACATAGGTAGTCAAATCAATTTTGTTAAACTTTTCCACATATACCATAAATTGGGACATTACAATTCACTACCCTTCACAGAACGCAACGTCCTCGTTGCGCCCTAAGATCGTTTCCCATGTTTGTGTGAACTCTCACTGACTCCATACTCGTCTGGGTTTGACATTGATATCACTTGTAACGCTCCAACCGTTCACAACTAATGGGCTTCCAGCACCCGCTTTCTCGGCCCATACGCCCTATTATGTTCGATGAGCGGTACTTTAATTTCCAGAGGCTTGATTATTAAAAATGGTGACTATTTAACATTTTGTTTGTGTCACAAATCGTAAATTTGGGGGCCCCAAAATTAACTGATATGAGAAGGGGTCTGAGGCCAATACCTTAAAATCAAAAGAGTAGGCACGCCTCTGGTGGGTAGTAGCTATAGTTTTTGCTATTCCTTCGACGGGAATGTAATAGTATGACTATCAGTTTTTTGGACTAAATAGTATGTATATCATGCCAAATCATTTTTACTATATAATTGACGCAATTGATTGGTTATTATTAATAGTATGATAATCATCATGCTAAATCGTTCTTTACTATATAATTGCCCAATTGATTTGTAATTATTTTCTTATCTGCTTTATTTTTAAATTCCAAACGTAATATATTTTTCTGTATAACTTGTTTTCATGCAGTGATACTTCATTTGACTAAGAGTTTCAAAATTTACTTTTTAAAACAATGGCATCTCAAACTGTGATATTTTCAAGATTTCCTTACGAAACTTGATTATTAGCTTCTGTACATAGACAATGGTACACAAGAGTTGTGATTGGGGAAATAGAGACATCAACTTGGGAATATTCCTTTTAACGTTTCGACCGTCCACAGTTAATGGATCTTCCACGCCCGATCTCTTGGCCCATGAATCCCATTTCGTATGACGGGTAGTGCGTTAATTTTCCGAAGGTTCAAAATTCATGTTTACCGACCCTGCAATTACCACATGATCTTTCCCCGTGCTTTAGCCTCACTCACACGGTATCGCAAATTACCTCCCGGATAGGATCACACATCCTTTCATTACTCCAGCGCAAAGAAAATTAACTTTGGATTTCTAAATGGATGTGTGAAGGAAATGTAAGTGCACTTTGATGGAAATAGGTAGCCAAATAAATTTTGTTAAACTTTTCTACATATACCTTAAATTGGGATATTACAGTTCACTCCCACTCACAGAATGCAACGTCCTCGTTGCGCCCCAAGATCATTACCCCATGTTTGTGTGAACTCTCACTGACTCCACACTCGTGTGGGTTTGACATTTATACCACTTGTAACGCTCCAACCGTCCACAACTAATGAGATTCCCACATCCGCTTTCTCGGCCCATGGGCCCTATTCCGTCTGATGGGCTGTGCGTTAATTTTCCGGAGGCTCGAAATTCATGTATACTAACCCTGCAATCACCACATGGCATTTCCCCGTACTTTGACCTCACGCACACGGTATCACGAATCACTTCCCAATAGGTCACCTATTATTTCACACTCTAACGCAAACTCATTTAACTCTGGAGTTCTAAACGGTTATGTGAAGGAAAAAGTAAGCACACTTTGGTGATATAGATAACCAAACCAATTATGTTGGTTCTTTACACATATATCAAAAATCGGGAATGTTACAATTGTATTCTCACTCTAAAGTTTTGGGCTTTGCATGATTTCGGTGGCTATACAGAATCATAGAGATAGAATAAAAAATTAAAAGAATTAAACATATATATTCTCAGGTTTGGGAATCCATATTTGTCCAATAAAAATGTATTAAATATTTTAGATGAGAGGCCCAAAGTTTCGGAACTAATACCTATAGTAAAAATATGGCATGCATTTTTAATAGAGAATTTTGCAAAAATTACTCAAAACTCAAAGTCAAATACAAATCCAATCCATGATTTTTTGGAACTTTCATTTCCATATTCACCCCAAAAGTTAGGATTATTCATGAATTATACCATTACTATTTATTTTATTTTTTTCGAAAATAGTGGTTTTACTTAATCATCCTCATCTTCTTCTTTTATTTACAACATTGTCATTGTCATCAATACATCAACCACCATGAACAAAAAATTTCAAGCTCTAAATGCACATAAAATCAACATCAACATCTTCATATTCTTATTTCTTACACACACAAACCATTTCGATTTCACTTCCACTTTTATTTCATACCAAAATCCCAACTTTTTATTTCAAAATTTATAAGCTTACTAGAATTACTAAAGTTCATGTTCTTAGTCAAGAATAATTGAATGACTTTCATTAAGAAATGATGTGTACTTGGAGAAGCTAAACATGAGCCTCATGGATTTAACAATGATTTTTGATTTTTTTTCTAGATTTGTTCGCTAGAAGACTTCCGTATAAGTTTTCTACAACGAAAAGACTTACATGGAAATCTTCTGGTCAATGCAACGGTTAGTTTTGCAATTGAATTTATGTGTGTTTTTTAGAGACGACTTCTCTAGAAGTCTTCCAACTTTTTTTTGTTAACAAAAAAAATCTCAAAATACCTAAGAAGACTTCTGGGTAAGTCGTCTCGAACAAACATGTTAGTTTTGAAATTGACCGGATTGTGTAAGAAATTTGACTTTCTCTAAACGACTTACATGGAAGTCTTCTGACGGAAGACTTCCCTGTAAGTCTCTGATGGAAGACTTCCATGTATGTCTTTCAAACTCTCGGTGGAAGTCTTCTCACTGTCGGTGTAAGTCATCTTAAGTTACTTTTACAATTAAAAATAAAACTTAAATATTTAATTTAAATTAGACAACTTCCATGTAAGTCTTCCGGCAGACGACTTATACGGAAGTCGTCGACAAATTTTTTCCGAGATTCTGGTCAAACCTTGGATATCACAGAAGACTTCCATGTAAGTCGCCTGATGGAAGACATACACGTAGGTCGTCTACTTAAAATCTAATATTTAAGTTTTATTTTTTATTGCAAAAGTAACATGAGACGACTTACATATAAGTCGTCTAGTAAAAATTAAATATTTAAGTCTAGGAAAAGTCAGATTTTTGACACAATTTGGCCAAATGCAAAACTAACATGTTTATCCTAGATGACTTATCGGTAGGTCTTCTCTGGTATTTTCGAGATTTTTTTTGAAAACAAAAGTAAGCCAATATTTACAAAGGAAGACTTCCAAAGAAATCTGCTGTAGAGTAGACTTCTCTAGAAGTCTTCCTTTGTAAAATTTCAATTGCAAAAATGACCTAATGGACGACTTCCATGTAAGTATACTGGAAGACTTCCTTGAAAGTCGTATACTTTAATGTTTAATAAAGTTTCATTTCTCTAAAACTATAAATAATTTTTAGCATTTTCTTGTTAATTCATGTATATTATTTGATATTTTGGGTTCCTGAATGAAATTTATAACTTAATTGATTTAATTATGAGTTACCAATATTCATATTAATGTTTCTAGCTAATCTGACGTCAGTTTTTGTAAACTGTTATGTAACTTTAAGATATATAATTTTAATTTTCAAAAAGTGTTAAGTAACTTCAAAAATATCAAGTTATATGGTTTAATGTGTCTTCTTAGATCATAAGATATACTTTTTAACTTTCATAAAATTTAAAATTTCAATTTTAACATAAAATTTGGGTTTTCCGCTTAAATTTTAATGTCGCGCTTAGATTTCCTGCTTATATTCAATTTCCTGCTTTAAATTTAAGTCTTCCAGAAGATTTCTCAGAAGTCTTCCAGAAGATTTCTTAGAAGACTTCTCAGAGGACTTATCAGCAGATTTCTCAGAAGATTGTTATAGATTTGAACTTATGTAATATTTGACATTTTGTGAATTTGCTAAGTTTTCTTGGGAATTTTCTCCCTTATCTTTAGTAAATTTGACTATTTTTTTTGTATTATTGTGTTTTGCTATTAAAGTTGTATCAATAACTTCAATAATATCAAGTACTTTTAGCAAGATAACATTGTAGACAATAATATATTTACCAAAATGTTTTCATTAATATTTTTTTAAATTTACAAAAAAAAATCACAATTAAAAGTGTACACCTACAAATCACAAAACGACCATAAACAAAATTATTATAGATCATTCCTCCACAAAAAAATCTTTGAATCAACTTGACGTGAGAGAAGACTCTCTCAGAAGACTTCCGAGAAAACTTCCAGGAATCTTCTGGAAGACTTCCAGAAAGTCGTCTAGAAGACTTCCAAAATTTGGTCTAAAAGACTTTCCATAAGTCTTCCAAATACTGACTCAGATCTAAAAATCTGCAAATCCAAAAACGTTCAATGACATCAAAATAGATAAAATGAGTGGAAGATGAGATAAGTCTACTTTTAAAGAGCACACAAAAATACTTATTGAAAAAAAAAATATACCTTTAAAGTAATAGAAGATGAGAACCGTATAATAAAAAACCTGCAAAACAAGATGCATTAATGAGAAAGACATGAGACAAAAAATAAAAATTAATATAAATTTTGGTGTCTTCAAGTTCTAAGAGACTTAAGAGAGATTGAAGAGTTTTAGTTAGAGAAAAAAGTAAGAGATTTGAGCAACCAAGAACTTACCAAAACTCTGCCATGGAGACTTACCCAAATGCTCATATTTGTTATGAAAAAGGAGATATGAGAGGAAACTCCGCCAAAAGACTTCCTGGTGAAAGTCTTCGGAGAAGGCATTAAATGCATTAAATGTTAGAAGACTTCTGAGAAGACTTCCAAGTCTGTCTCAGATCTGAAAACTCTGCATATCCAAAAGCATTCAAATGACTTTAAAACATAGAAAAACTTCAAAAATAAAGTAAGAGCTTAAAACAGCAAAAAAATTTCAAAAGATAAGATCATTAAGCAACAAGGGGTTACCAAATGAAAAAAAATATGATTTATAAATATATCTTTAAATGAGTGAAAGATGAGAACCATGTAATGAAATGCAAAAACAAAATAAATCATTGAGAAAAAACATGAGATAAAAATGATAAATTGATATAAATTTTGGTGTTCTTAAGTTCAAAAAGATTAGAGAGAGGTTAGAGAGTTTTAGAATGAAAAACATTATATTTTTTGTAGCCATTTGAGAGGAAGAGAGAATGTGTAAAATTGCTTTATATAAGGAGACAAAAATTCAACAAAGTTAAATACTTTCGATTCAGAAGACTTACTTGAAAGTCTTCTCGACCCTAAATTTACTATTCGCCCAAAAGACTTTCCTAGAAGTCATCCGATGTAAATTTTATTCATCAGACGACTTCCTAGAAGTCGTCTAGACCTTAAATATAACTATGAACTTAATTAACTAACTAAACACTTTATTATAATCAAATTCAACTTAAAAAGTATTTAATATATACATAACTAAATACATATAGGTAAATATTAATTTTTGAATAAAAATGTTAAGTTTCTAAAAAATAACACTAAGAATACAAACAATACTATAACATATGTTACAAAACCCTAAACCAAAGAATACTATGACTCACTACATTCACTCATCTATGTTGAAAAGAATTCAGTTTTACTATATCTTAATTTATATCATTTACAAATGTTTATAAGTACATGATTTCAATTTTTTACCTAGAAAATTTTTTTTATAAAATTTATAAATTATTTTTAAGATCAACTATATAAGACGACTTCCCGGCGTCTAAACGACTTACACAAACTCAGAAGACTCACAAGACTTCCCCAAGGTTATATTCGTAAAAATAAATTCTAGTTTTTTTTTGGTTATAAAGAATTGATTGTAATTTCACAGGACTTTTGGTTTAGTTTTGCATTTGTTTGACGTTTGCGTATATTTTAGCATTTAAAATCAAATTTTTAGGCATATTTGGCAAATTTTCCTTTTAATAATCTAAAAGTATCATAAAGTATATTTTTAGTTTTTCTCAGTCACACAATTTCGATGCCTAACAATTTACTCAATTTAGTAATTGTAAGGTTTGATCCGGCTAATTTACTGTTATCATTTCTGTATATTAATGGAGTCGTTAATTGTGATTTGTGAGTGCTGACTTTAAAATTCTAATCAAAAGGCACCAGCGTTGGGTTGTAAAATGGAATTCGTTAGTCAGAGTACGTAGCTGGCTCAAAATGAACAAATACTTAGGTGATAGGGCACCACCTTTAAATTCATGTAACTTCTATTAATCAATCAAAATATCACGTAATTAATGAATAAAAATATTAAATATTTTTCAAAAACTAAAATAACAAAAAAAAATTAATTTAATCAATTCTAACGCCACCAACTAAACCCTAAACCCAAAATAAACAAAAACATTAAGTATTTTAATAGAACAAACCAAAATAAATATGAATTTAGAATAGTTGTTATATTTAAGAGATTAAAAACAAAAAAAACAATAAAAAACGAACCGATGTCCACATTAAATAAATCTAATGTCTTCTTATCTTAAAAATAACAAAATTAATAATCTTATTCCGTGCAAGGTGCAAATTATTACTTAGTTTACATTAATTGGTTAATATTACACATAATTACACTTGTATTACCGCAAACATTTTTAAAAAAATTATATAAATATAAAAATATATATGCGATTTATTGAAATTAGCAAATAAAAATAAAGTCGTCGTTTGTAGTTATTATAAATGATAGGTCATTGCTCATATATATATGGTAAGTTTGGTAACAGTATTTCAGCAAAACAAAAAGTTGGTAACAACAAATCGTTATTCATAATGATTAATAACAGATTGTTGTTTTTCTGTTACTGGTATAAGTCGTTATGTATATACATCATGGGATTACCGATTGTAATTCTTCATAGTTCTTTTCAAAAAATTGTTCCATAGTTTGAAAAACAAATTAAACTTTTTTACAGTTTCAAAATTTGTGTAAAACCAACAATAAAAGTGGCAAAAGGATAATAATTGGCCATTATTACAATTTTAATATCTTTTGTCACGAATCAATTTATGTACATTCTTTATGATATATCCAACTTCCAACTTATATAACCGCTGGATCAAAGTTCAATCACAGATTATTATTTTTTGCAGCATATTTAATAATTATGTATACACATCTGTAACGTTTGATTATATATGAAGGCATCTCAAATCAATGATAAGTCTAAAAATGACAAAGTTAATCAATAATAAGTCCGAAAATGACAAATTTGATCACGGGAGGTTCATGCGTTATATAAGATTTTTAAGTGGAGTAAAGACCAAGCCAAAAAATTATAGTTAATACTATTATCTTTGATTAGTTAACCTGAAATTAGCTCATGAAAAAATAGATGTGACATACGTATGTTTTATTTTTCTAGATGACCCTGTTAAGTTTAGGGATAAAAAAATATCCGTAAATTTTTATTCAATTTATTGTATCCGTTTCAATTTTTTAATTGAATATTTGTAACTCTATAAATCAAAGCAAATGTTAATATGTATTGAAGTTAACTTTTTTTTGCTCCAAAGTAAAATATAATGATGTTGAGGTTACAATTTAAATTGATAAATATACATACTACCACAATCGAATGGTATGTCGATATAAGATTTCATTATCGAATCCACAAATACCAATTTTTAAATGTTGAGTATGCAAGATAAAATTAAGGCTATGACGAGAAGATGAGGTATTTTGATATACTAAAACTAAAAACATGGAAAAGTGCAAAAATGTAAATATGCAGAAGGTTCAAAGTATAAGAAGCATTGAAAAAAAAATCCTCAAGGATTCTAGCAAGCAAATATGAATAAATTGCAAGGAAAATCATTAAACAACGTCTTAAACTCAAAATATGGCAATATGATCAACCTACTTCAATAGCGATAACTCTCTGTATTATAAAAATTTCACACTAACTTCCGTTGAGTTTCAGACTCTAAACAAGCATTCAAAACATGTTTATATGTTCACGAAGCACAATAACATTAGCTTCTGTTGGTTAATGACATTTTGATCATCTAAAGTTCTTTTACGTATTTAAACAAACACTTCGGTGAGTTAAACATTATAAGTTCAAAACTAGTCGATCAATCAAGTTTCAATATTAAGAACAACATACATTAAGAACCCTATGATAAGTTCTAATCTAGCAACCCTAAATCGATGAGCCATGAAATCCCTTTGATAACTCTAAAACCTAATTGCGCAGTTACTCAAGCATTGCAGAGTAGAAGATGAATGCATGATTATATACAAGAAACCAAAAAAAGTTAAAGAGATTTCTCCCAAAGGGATATTTTCTTTAAAAACTACGCTCTAAAATAAGGAAATGGGTCTGGGGTATTTATATACATCCAGATTAAAATGGATCTTTCTTTTTCGGTTCGGGTACGGTCAAAATAGGTTAAATGGCTTCGCGACGCATGGTTGGGTTGATTCAGGTTGAGGAGGTCGATCTCATGCAGATCTTATAGATGATCATCAATCACAAAGGAGATTGATCGATCTTGTGCTCGCTTTAGAAATTTCACTTCGATCAATTGAGATTTCTAAATTTTACATTTTACCCACATCGGTTGATCCAAAGTTAAGGTAGACCGATCCCCTTCCCATTTTGGCTACATAGTTTCTTTGAGCTCCAAAATCTCGTCATTTTGTGTTCTTTCCCGATAGCTAACTCTATAATTTGTATAAAACACTACAGAACACAACAAAATCCCGCAAATATGACAAAAGGTATTGTAAACCAATTAGTTATCGATCAAAATCTGAAGTAAAAACGATGAAAACGACACTCATCATTAATTAAATGTAATTTGGTTAATTTGATAAAAACTGTAGACAATCGAATTAAATGATTAGTTTAGAGAGAAAAATGATGCGCTTACAAGTCTCGGGGAAATTGTAACGAACCCGTTCCCGAAGTATTTTTATTTATAAAGATTAAGATCGTGAGAGGTCGCTTTGTAAGAGAGCAAAACATTCTAAGTGTTGGAACACTTGTATTCGTGAGAATGGAATAAGAATTCCATTTTCTCTAAGCATCGAATTGTCCTTGCTAACTAAGTATTATTAACTAAGACTAAATGGCAATAACTAATCATAAAAGGATCGGAGTATAGGCGAGGGTATCGAGGGACCGTGGAGTCAATTAAGGAAAGTTCGGTCCTTCGAGAATACGGGTTCCAAGTAAGCCAAGTGACTAGTCATCATTGTCGGGATTATACGAAAGAAATGTTCGGGTTGGGGGAGTCATATAAGGAAAGAATTGTAGATCAGTCAAGCCTTTAAGGGCAAGTTATCGACCGAGCCGATTAAGGAAATTGCACTTAATTCTTGGCTTGGTGAGCAAGTTCCAAGGATAGTATAAAAGGACCTCCAGCTCTTAGTTTTGGACAAATCTCAAAGCAAGTCCTAGAGAGAGGTCAGGCAAGAACACAGTTCTAGAGAGAGAGTTTGGAAAGAGAGGATCGAGCAAGGAGGACCGTAGAACCTTCGCCGGAAAACGCAGCTGAGTTCAGATTCTTCGATCTTTTAAGATCAATTCAGGTGAGGATGTGATTCGTGACAGTCCAATAAAGATTATTTTGCCTAGTTTGATTCCTTAGGATCGAATTGTTCTTGGATAGAATTCGTTGATGGTAAGTTTGTTCATAATGTTCTTAGGAAAATTGTATGATGGAATTGTTTATGGAAAGTTCGTTCTTCGTTCTTCGAGATAGTTCTCAAGGATCGAAGAACGTTCATACGTTCATAGGATATTTTCAGGTTTGATTGCGTGAAATGATGTTATGTTTATTTGAGATGTTTATGTGAAACACTTAGATTTGATCTGACAAAAATTGAAATGTTAAATGGGAAATGTTATAGAAACGGAATTAAGAATTGAAGTAATTTAAGGAAAGTACGGGATTAGAAGAACGTGATTAAGTTAAGGAAAGTATGTTTTGGGCTTCGGCCGGTATGGACCTTCGGGTCGCAGGTTTGCTTCGGCCGCAGGTTTGGCTACAGCCATAATGGACCGACGGGTCGCAGGTTTGGCTTTGGCCGCAGGTACGGCTACGGCCGCAGGTTCGGCTACGACCATAGGTTGGCTTCGATCAAAGGTTTGGTTACGGCCAAAGACTGATGGACCTTCGGGTTGGAATGTTAGGAAATGTTAAAGTAAACGAATGATAGAATTGGATGTTAGGTTGTTTGTTGATGCTTGACAATGAATAAGTAATAGGAAATGGCTAAGTAAGAAATTATGGGAAACTCAATGCTAAGTTGATAGAATGGGACTAGGTTGCTAGGTTGGAAAGGGGGAGTTGATTGATTGATTATTGGACTGTAGTGGGTGGTATTGAGCGTCCTCACTGAGTACTTTTGTATGCTCATGCCTCCTTTCGTGATGCAGGTGACGATTAGTTGATTGGACCGGACCGCGGGACGATGAAGACCATCGGGATGGGGGTATTCAGTATCGGGATGTTATGGGATTTTTAATGAAAATTTTTAAGAACCGTATTGCACACGATTATGATATATTGACTCTAGTTTATTATTAGAACTGCAAGTATTTACTTATGTTACTTAATGAAAGATTTCCAAATTATTTTACTTAGAATTTTCTTACGATTTGGCAAAGATATATGGGTTAGGGTGTTTCAATTTGGTATCAGAGCGGGGTTGACCAGTCAGCCCCGTCCTGGCTAGTGTTTTTTTTTGAAATTGGAATATGTGGGAATAGGTGAAACATACCGATGGTCTAAGTCTCGCGCGAAGGATAAGTGTTTACGATTATGTGAATGTTTGTTATGATATGTGTGTTATGATTGGATTTCTTGGTGTAATGGCTAAGAGGAATTGCTGGATGAACATGTGTTAGTGTGATCTAACTTAAGTGTCGATGTAGATGGCTAACACTAGGAGAAACATGAGAGATGTTCATGAAGAGAATGTGAATGTGGGAAATGGCGGGACCGATGGAAACTGGTGCTGCGACCAATGACGAGATACCACCCCCACCCTGGGTGTTCCTCAATGGATGCGGCAATGGCCAACATGATGCCGATGATGCAGGCATTCTTTACGCAGATGTTTCAGCGTCTTCAACTTCCGGTTGCAGACTTGGTGCATGAGAGAGAGGGGGCAAATGGGGTGCAGCAAGGAGGACCGCGGGCGCCAAAGCTATTTGGAGTTGATGAACCAGATGATGAACCTCAAGACGGGACAATTTACTGGTGGGTGCAAGCCGATAGAAGCAGATGAATGGAGGAGTCGATTGGAGCATAACTTTCTGTCGCTGCATTGCCCAGAGGAGCACAAAAGAGACCTTGCAGTCTTTTTCTTTGAGGGTGATGCATATCAGTGGTGGCAAGGAGTGATCGCAGAGACCCGAAAAGGGTGCACGATTGGGATTTGTTAAAGGAGGAATTCACGAGAAAATATTTTCCAACCGAGGCTCATATTATGTTGGAGACCGCATTCCTTGAGCTTAGTCAAGGCCCAAAATCGGTGCGTGACTACGAGCAGGAGTTTAACCGACTCAAAAGATATGCTGGACGGGAGATGGATGATGAGCAGTGTCAAATTAAAAGGTTCATGCGCGGGATGAAGCCTGAGCTTATGACCATGATGGTGAGCAGAGATTATCATACCGTTGGGGAATTGGTTGAGAAAGCAGCTTTGGTTGAGAATGGACTGGAGGAAGTTGCAAGGCATGTGCGTTCACGGAGGAACCAGTGTCGTCGAGACCTAAGCGAGTTGAGAACCAGGCGGTCGGCGCAGCTGTGCCTACATGTGAAACGTGTGGTAAGATGCATCGCGGCGTGTGTTGTCAAGGTACTGGTGGATGCTTCAAGTGTGGAAGTATGGACCATCAAATCCGGGACTGTCATAATGGAGGCACAAGTAATTGTTACCGATGTGGTGTTGCTGGACATCTGGCGCGAGACTGCAGAGCACCAGCGAATTCGCAACAAGCTCGTACGCGTGGTGAACGCCCGAAAGGGGATCAACAAACCACCAGCTAAGAGGCAGAATGTAGCACCAAGGGTGCATATGATGGGCGTGAGAATGCGGCAAACCCGATCGATGTAATTTCTATCCCTTACATTATCTTTTTATGGTTGAATAAATGCTTAGCATAGGAAAACAGTGACGGTTTTGTAGGAATTGTTAGTATTGGGAGGGAATGAAACCCACACTTGTTTGACTCCGAGGCGTCGCCATTCATTGTGCGTCTTGAAGTGGTTGCGCGTTGGCGGTCTAAGAACATCTCGAAGAAAGCATCAAGGACGATTCATTCGGCGGGTGTGCGATGGTGAAGTTGCATGCTATTTATCAAGGTGTGTCAATTGTAGTAGGCGATGTGACATGCCTGGCGATCTGATCGTGCTACCAATCAAGGGTATAAAGCAATTCTTGGATGGACTGGCTAGCACACTATCGAGCTAAGTTGGACTGTGAGAAATGATCGATGACCGTTTACTCGGAAGGAAGGGAAGCTGGTGTTTCAAGGGAAGGAAGAAGGGAGACTGAAATTCCGGTAATATTCGCATAAGAGTAGGAACAGATGAGCGAGAAAAGGATGTGAGTCGTTCATAGCAAAGATCACCGTTGCTGGTGAGGATCAGAAAGTGTTGTTGGATGAAATTCTGGTGGTACAAGAATTTGAAGATGTATTCCAAAAGCTCATCGGATTACGCCAACGTGAAATGAACCGTTTACGAAATAGTTGGAGCCTGGAACTGCTCCTATTCCAAAGCCCCTTACCGTATGGCTCCACGAAATGGTAGAGTTGAAAAAACAACTGGAGGAATTGATCGAGAAGGATTCACTAGCCGAGCATCTCACGCTTGGGTGCACCAGTATTGTTCGTCAAAAAGAAGGATGGTAGTTCCAATTTTGCATTGATTATCGAGGGCTTAACCAAGTGACAATAAAGAATAAGTAACCCCTTACTCGAATTGATGATTTATTGGATCAGCTCAAGGTAGCATCATGGATACTCGAAGCATTGACTTCGGCATCGTTATGCATCAAATCTCTATTGCAGAGAAGACATTAGAAACTGAGAGGAACACGAGGGCATCGTAAGGGTGTGATGGAGAACTGAGGAGCATAAGCTGTTTGCTAAGCTAAGCAAGTGCAGTTTTTGGCAAAGGCAGATTGGGTTCTAGGCCATATGGTCTCCGAAGAAGGAGTGCAGCGGATCCCGAAAGGTGCGGCGCCATCGCAAATGGCCAAGCCGGGGAACGCCCACATAAATCAGGAGTTCTTGGGTTAGCGGTTACTATCGTGTTTATGAAGGCTTGCAAGCTTAGCACAACCATGACTGGCTAACGGGCAAGGATGGTGAAGTAAGAGTGGACTGCAGAATGCGGAGCGAGCTTTACGAGCTGAAGATAGATTGATGAGTACACCTGTGCTAGTACTACCTCAGCCAGAATTGGCATATGTGTGTTCACAGACGCATCCAGAGGGGATTAGGTTGCTCTTGATGCAAGAAGAACGTGTGATTGCTTATGCGTCTCGACAGCTGAGAAACACGAGGAGAATTATCCCACTCACGATTTGGAATGGCAGCGTGGTGTTTGCACTCAAGATTTTGCGGTCTTACACTTATGGAGAAAAACTCCAAGTGTTTACGGACCATAGGAGCCTTAAATACATCTTCACTCAACCAGGAGTTGAACCTTAGACAGAGAAGAGGATGGGAATGGGTGGTAGGACTATGATTTAGATATAGCTTATCACCCCAGGGAAGGCTAACTTAGTAGCTGGATCACTGAGTCGCCGGAAGGGCGAGTGTCTCGCCGGAGGAAGGAGATGGAAGGGTGATTTCGATTTGGGGTGCTACGAGTTAATGTGTTGGCAGACGAGTCTTTCTGTCTAGGCGAGGAATCGGTGAATCAAGCTGACCTACTGACTCAAATAAGGTTGGCTCAAGGGGAAGATGAAACACTGATTAAGATGATCGAGATTGGTGTTGTGGGGGTGTTTGAAGACCGGAACGGAACGATCATTGCTTCCATGGACGAGTATGGTGTCCCAAACGACAAGAAGTTAAGGGAATGTACTGAAGGAAGCACACCAATCTAAGTTCTCCATAGATCTGGGGGAAACGAAGATGTACCATAACCTTAAGCAGTACTAACCATTGGCAGATGAAAAGGAAGTAGCAGGATGGCTAGCCAGTCCCGACATATCAGTTGTGAAAGCAGAACATTAGTCCGAGTGGCTTATTGCAGAGTTTACCAATGCCTGAGTGGAATGGAATATGATCACGATGACTTCGTGTGCGGTTTCCAAAGACTAAGGGCTGCAAGATTTCATATGTGATAGTGGACCGCTTAACTAAGTCAGCACACTTCCTTCTGTTCAGATGTCAGATGGTGTGGATAAATGTGTTGAACTCTACATGAGGGAGTGTGAGACTCATGTGTTCCTTGTTAGCATCGATCAGATTGAGATCCTCGTTCGCCTCATAATTCTGGTTGGCATTCAAAAATCACTGGGAACCAAAGTTGCACATGAGCACGGCATTATCACCCGCAAACGGATGGGCAATCGGAGCGGATGATCCAATCCCTCGAGATTTGTTGCGGGCTGTGTATTGAATTGCGGTAAATTATGGGAGAAGCATTACACTAGCTGAGTTTGCGTACAACAACATTACCACTCAAGATTGAATGTCACCGTACAAAGCTTTGTATGGTCACCGTGTCGAACCCCCTTGTGTTGGATTGAAGTGGGGGAGGCCGAAATCTCTCCCCAGGGTAAATAAAGAAACGACAGACATATTAAGTTTGTCAAGGAGAAAATGAAGAAGGCCAAGATCGACAGAAGAGCTATGCAGACAAGCGGAGGAGGAACTGGAGTTCCAAGTGGGGGAGATGGGTTTATTAAAAAGAGTGACGTTTAAGAGAAAGGACAGAACAACAAAGATGGAGGAAGCTGCAGCCAAGTATATGGGACCGTTTAGGATCGTAGGACAGGTTGGACCAGTGGCATACCGTTTGGAATTCCCGACGAGTCCATCCATTAATGATGTGTTCCATGTGTCTCAACTGAGGAAAGTTGGTAAGGATTCTACACTAATTGTCTCACAGCCACCTGAAGATTTGAGTTCTTGTATGTCAACCCATGGTAACCAATTACAATTGACAAGGCTTCCAGACGAGAAATTAGGAGGAAGAGAGTTCCTATGGTAGAAGTGGTATGAGAGCGGGATGGGGATACGTGGACTACAAAGGAGCGTGCAAGCATGATGAGGGCTGGTATCCAGAGTTATTGAGACCAAGAGGATGAGCAGATGGTGGGTGCGGATTCGAGGACGAAATTCTCTTGAGTGGGGGAGAAGTTGTTAACGACCCGTTCCCGTAGTATTTTTATTTTTAAAGATTGAGATCGGGAGAGGTTGTTTTGTAAGAGAGCAAAATATTTCTAAGTTTTGGAACACTGGTATTCGTCCAAGAATGGAATAAGAATTCGATTTTCTATAAGCATCGAATTGTCCTTGCTAACTAAGTATTATTAACTGAGACTAAATGGCGATAACTAATCATAAATGATCGGAAGTATAGGCAGGTATCGAGGGACCATGGAGTCAATTAAGGAAGTTTGTTACTTCGAGAATACGGGCTCCAAGTAAGCCAAGTTGACTAGTCATCATTGTCGGGATTATACGAAAGAAAGGTCGGGTTGGCGGGATTCATATAAGGAAAGAATTGTAGATCAGTCAACCTTTAAGGCAAGTTTTGACCGAGCGATTAAGGAAATTGCACTTAGATTCTCGGGGCTGGTGAGCAAGTCCAAGATAGTATAAAAGGACCTCAGCTCTTAGGTTTGGAAAAATCTCAAAGCAATCCTAGAGAGATCTGAGTAAGAACGCAGTTTCTAGAGAGAGAGTTTGGAACAGAGGATCGAGCAAGAGGACCGTAGGACTGTTATGAAATGTAGGTAAACGAATGATAGAACTGGATGTATAGTTGTTTGCTTTATGCAATGAGAAGAATAAGTAATAGGAAATGGCTAAGTAGAAATAATGAAACTGAATGCTAAGTTGATAGAATAGGACAGGTTGCTAGTTGGAAATGGAGTAGTTGATTGATTGATTATTGGACTTATGGGCGGTATGAGCGTCCTCACTGAGTACGTTTGTATGCTCATGCCTCCTTTGTGATGCAGGTGACGATTAGTTGATTGACCCGACTGCGGGACGATGAAGACATCGGGACGGGGTATTCAGTATCGGATGTTTATGGATTTTTCATGAAATTTTACAAACTGTGTTGCACACGATTATGATATATTGACTTTGGTTTATTATTGAACTGCAGTATTTACTTATGTTACTTAATGAAAGATTTCCAAATTATTTTTACTTAGAATTTTCTTACGACTTTGCAAAGATTTCTGGGTGGGGTATTTCAGAAACGGTGTTGGTTCAAAGTAGTATAGAGACAATCGATGTCAGACCTCTCATATATGAAAGCAGTTTCACACTTGTGGGTTTCTGAATCATGAAAGCCTTAGTCCAATAAACTCTTACATTGTAACAGAAGTAGACACACAGCTGAACAGTGGCTTGGAGAGAGATCAAAAACTTCTTAAAGCTGAAAAATTTAACTTCATAATGGAAACTACAACCTGAAACCTCACAACTTCATAATCATAGTTCAAATAATAGTAAAAGACAGTAGCCACAAGTACTCAAACCTTCGGGGAAGTGGATAAGTTAAGGAGGCACGTTGAGTAGATAGGTTGACGATCGCTAAACCAGTTGGAGAATTTGATAATTTGATCAAACCAAAGTATTCAACTCATACAATTATATGTGATCCATAAATTCAAGTACACTCCACACTGATAATGATGTTCGAGACTCTGGACATCTGAATTATCCATAGGAAACCCACATAAAATCGGTTATTGGCTTTAACGCTTATAACTTGGCGCCCTTTTAGTGTTAAATCTGTAATAAGACTAAGTCCATTAGGTTGCAATCTATAAGCCTAAAGGCCCTCAACTATTCAGGAAAATACCTAAAGAAAATTTTATGTCAAAATATTTGTAAGGCCGCAATCATATGACAAAAAGTAAATTAGCTCCAACATTAATTGTTGACAAAAAAACAACATTAATTCAAAGCCTAAAATCATGTGTTTTTGTGACTGTTTACAAAAAAAAAACAAAGAAGAGTTTCAGAGATAATGTTGCAAAAAATAATAGAGGGGAAATTGACAAACTGTAAGCTTCATATTAAAAAATATTTTTTAATACATTATACATTAATGGTTAATATTAGACATAATTAAAACTTGTATTACTGGAAACATTTTTAAGAAATTGTAATAAAAATAAAAAGTATATATACGACAAATAAATATAAGTCGTCGTTTGTAGTTATTATAAATGATAGCGTCACTGCTCTATATATTATGGAAGTGTAACCGTATTTAATTTTTAAACAGAAAAAGTTAGTAACTATAAATCGTTATACATAATGATTAAAACAGATTGTTATTTTTCTGTTACTGGTATAAGTCGTTATGTATATACATCATGGGATTACTGATTGTTATTTCATAGTTCTTTTCAAAAATTGTTCCATAGTTGAAAAACAAATTAAATTGTTTACATTTCAAACTGGGGAAAAATTGCCAAAAAAGGACAAAATAACTATACTATTGGTCCCCCTTAGAACAAAATCAATTTTTGGCATGTTTGGACCTTCACTACCCTTTTGCTTTTGAAAATCATATTATTTTTTTTTGCAAGGTAAGAAATTATGGAAAATAGTAAACTTGATGTAGATAAGGCATGTTCATATAAGAAAAAATTTTTGTTATAAAATATCTTTAAATGTAAATTAAAAATGGGAAGTAAATGTGTAGTATCTACGAATTCTACATCTACGGAGATGTAGAATATGTAATCTAACAGAAAGACAGCGTTCTAAACGGCTTAGGATGCGCAATATATCAAAACATATATAACTACGAGCTCAGAATATATAATCTACCGAAGTCTCTGTAATCTACGGTTTGGTTGACTGTAAATCGTAGAGATAAACATTTATCTAGCTCGGTAGGAAGTGGATTCTTGACATTGTTTTTCTATCTACAATCGTCATATACCATATCCTAGTTCTTCGTCTACCTTCTATAGTGGTAGAATGTAAGTTCTGGAAAAAAAATAAACAAGATCCAAAAATCTAGCCAAAAAACGGTTAAGTAATATTCTGTAAATCTTTTTTAATATTTTAATTTTTTTTTTAAGTTTTTCTTCCAAAAAAAATTGAAAATCTCCTCTTCTCACACGATTTAGGATTCATCGTGTGTGTTTTCATTTTTCTTCTTCTTTCAATTCTCTTTGTCTCAACTTGGTTCGACAAATACAGTTTAAAACTATTTCCAACGACTAGTGGAATTACTTCGTATCAAATCGGAGTGGATTATTATGACTCAGCCAAACACAGTACGGTGGGTCTAAAGATTTGATACACAGTCGAAGGGGTTCGATAGACGCCCAACGTGCTGCTACTTTGAATCGCAATAATAGTGTTATTCATACGGACAAGTTTTTGAAACCACTACACCAAAGTCAAAAGTTGCCATGAACAATTCTTGTCAAGAGAAGCCAAGAATGCTTTTGAAAAAACGAACAAATGATGAGCAGTAAATCATTACTAATAATTTCTTTTACCGCTTTATTCATTACTAATAAAATTACTAATAATTTTATTTAAAAAATATTTACAAAATAATTAAACATTTTAATTAGGAAAATTTCAATAGAATAAGGACAAAGAGGGGTATTCATTATTGTTGTACTATAGGATAAGATCCTAAATTTTGTTCTAAGGGGACAATAGTATACCTATTTCATTCTTTTTTGTCAAACCAACAATAAAATTGGCAAAAGGGAATAATAATTGGCCATTATTACAATTGTAATATCTTTTGTCATGAATCAATTTATGTACATTCTTTATGATATATCCAAATTCTAACTCATATAACGCTGGATCAAAGTTTCAATTACAGATTATTAGTTTATTACAGCATATGTAATAATTATGTATACACATCTGTAACGTTTAATTAGATATGAAGGGCATCTCAAATCAATGATAAGTCTAAATATGACAAAGTTGATCAATGATAAGTCCGAAAATGACAAATTTGGATCACGGGAGGTTCATGCGTTATATAAGATTTATAAATGGAGTAAAGGACCAAGCCAAAAAATTATAGTTTAATACTATTATCTTTGATTAATTAATCGAAATTAATTCATGAAAAAGTAGATGTGATATACGTATCGTTTATTTTCTAGATGACCATGTTAAGTTTAGGGATAAGAAAAATATCCATAAATTTTGATTCGATTATTATATTTGTTTCAGTTTAATTTTTTTTTGTATATTTGTAATTCTATAAATCAAAACAAATATTAATATGTAATACTCATAAGAATAAATTAAATCACAAATACTAATATTTTTAGGAACGAATATATGATCATTTATACGCATTTATGTTTATAATATTTAAAGAATTATATATAATATATATGTAAATATTATATTTTATCTGTTTTAAGCAAAAATATTTACTATATTAGTTATTAGAATTATTAGTAAATATTTTTTTATTTTTCTAGTAAAATATTATTATTATATCATTATGGATTTTTATTTATTTTAAAATTTTATTTATTTGTACGAATTGAATCTGATGTCGAGTTTAAAGATATATTTTTTTCCGGATATTCGGAACATCGAATATCCAAATAGCTAAGAATCAAATCGACTCATATATAATTAATTATTAAAAAAATGGATCGGATCACGAAAACCTCTAAAACAAGGATATTCGCCCACCCCTAGTTAATTTGTCTGCCTCCTTAATTCAGTTTTAAATGGAAACTTTATTCGTCTCCATTTTTAGTTATGGGACTTTCGTGATTGTTAACTATGTATTAACAAAGTATACCTAAATTGAGCATAGAGTTACTATATCTTAAATTATATGTTTCTGATCTGTTTATATTCCAGAGGTATACATATTTTTTCTTCTATTTTTTTAAAATTATAGTCAACTTACGTTTCAATAAAATTAAAATCAATTCCATGATTTGTATTTTATTAAAAACATGACACATGTTTAGTAATACTTCGATTAGTATATAATTTTATATATGGAAACATGTAGCATGTAAAATATCTAATATGCCAATGAAATTACAGTTCTATTTTTGGATGGACAACAATTCTTTGTAATACAAATCATGGCATCGAAAAAATAAATCATGGCATAGATTTAAATATTGAAAAAATTACAATTCTACCACAAGTTTGATAGCACTTTGCAAATTTACCTTTAATGAATGACAAATTTCAAAAATATCTTAAACTTTTGATGAAAATAGACTTAATTAATTTTTCTAAATATTTATTAAAAATTTAAAAACTCAACATCACCCCTTTAACACTAAATCCTAAACAATAATCATTAATTGTAAACACCAAATGTTAATATATTTTTGATAATGTGTATTTTTTCAAAGTGATACTTAACTGATGTTATTCTTGCAATTTCTCTAAAGATTTGTGGGGGTTGGGGGGGGGGGGATCGGAATTGTCGATTGTTACATGTTGATTTTACCAACGAAATAACTAAACAAACATGTTTTTAATAAGAGTATATTTGAAATAAATTCTTCATCGTAACTAGTATTATTATGTTGATTTAATTTCAAAATGACGATCTATTGAGTTATGTTTAAAATCAAGTTGTTTTACAAACATTGTTTATCAATCATATATGATTTCATGGAATGGTGTAACAAGATACAGCTTCCAGCTGTTTTTCCAATAATTAAATTAATGTCAGAACAATGTAATTTCACCTTGTTGTTTTTTTTTCTGGATAGACATTTAAGGCCGATATAGACAACAACATCGATTGATACTTTTATTAATCAACAAAATTCAAAGGAGATGGAGGAACAATGAAGCCAAAGGAGTACAAACTTATCGATTACACACAAACATATAAATCCATTTGCATGAGAACATTACGTGCATCAATTTAAACAATCCAAGAAAAGGACAAACAGAAAAACAACCACCAACTAGAAAAAACAAGAAGATAAGATAATAAGTTCATGCATTTAAGAGTACCTTTAGGATGTTTTCAGATGTCATAAGTATTCAACTTATGCGCATTGGAAACCCTTTGGAGCTTTTCTACTACAAACATTGAGGAGTACGCTGAGATTGATGGGAAGGTTAAGGCTGATGCCAAGAACATTAGCCTTGAGAGCGGTACAGAGACAGACCGCAGCCTCAAGGTCAGCTAAGCCTGCAATGAGTGAGCAACATGGCTTTACGGGTGGGTTTCCCAAAGTTAAATCCACTAGCTTGAGCACATTAGCGCAAACACCAATTTGTAGGGCATCTTTAGGACAAGAGCCTGTGCTTGGGGTTGGGGTCGTTGGCGTGGGGATGCACTTGGAGCATGTAGCAGAAGTGTAAGTGAAGGAGATGAGGTTAAGAGCAAGGAAGAGTGCAAGAGAGATTCTTGAAGCCATTTGTTTTTGTAGCTGAAAGGCTCTAACAAAAGCTCAAGAACTAGTAGTGGGTTTATACTCTCTGTGAAATGGGTGAAGATATATGTTGGGTGTTTAGTGGGTATTTATAGAAATTTCAGTAGGAGAGAAATGAAAAGGTTTATTGCTCGTTTTCTAGGGGAGATAGTTGACAAATTTTTTTTCATATTTCTTATTTGATTAGATTAGTAGACTCAATGTCATTGTCTATAATTAGCTAGCGATCATCTTCTAATACTAAAAGGGCAATATACTCATAGGAGAGAGTGCCACTTCAGCCAATTAAATCAACCAATCAAAAATTATTTTATGCCATGTCACCCATCCGACTTCCGAAAAAGAGTTGTGTCTATTTCGATTGTCTTCTCATTGTTTTCCTCATACAAAAACATTCTTTAGACGATTGTCTTCTCAAATCCCATACCTTCTTCTATCACTCATAATTATATGTTGATCCAACCCACAGAGTCACTAACAATAGATTGATTCGTCTGTTTCATCACCTCCACTTCAGTTCTAAATACAATTTTCCAGCTTCAAAATTCACATCGACTCATAAACCGCCGACCAAATATGCAGCTTTAATACAACCGAAGCAACGATTTCCAGCTCCACTTCTCTGGCAAATTCGAGCACCCGCAACAATGGCGAAATCCCACATCGCCTTGGAAAGCTTCAAGTGTTGCCTTTCTACATCCTCGGTTTCTTAACTTCGATAACATATATATTTCCTCTATTATCTGTTTTGATTTCTTCTTTCAAACTCACACCTTCTAAGATCGTGGCTCTATCAATTCACATGATCCATCAAGACCCAAATTGTCATATTCATCTACACATCCTATTGTTTGTCGTAAAGGTTTGTTCGATTCAATTATCTCAATCATGTTTTTGGAACATATGGTTCTGAGTTTTTTTGAAGTAAAAATGATATTTTAGTCAGATCGAGCTGTTTACTAGATGTATATATACTCGGTAACAAAAAATGTTGCATAATGAAAATGAAAACATGTAAGTTGTTCACTGGTCGGCTCTCTTGGAAGACGCATTGAATATCGAGAGTACTTTCAGAGTTTCAGTAAGGTTTTAGAAGTGATGCTCATGAAGGATCGAGCCACTGGCTGTGCTCATGGTGCTTACTCATATAATCTTTCCTATTTCATGGTGCTTAATCTAACTCAGCTGCTTTCTTGAAGTCTCATTGGTCTGATTTGCTCAAAAGGATTACCATACATATAAGTTTTACTCGCTAAACATGTAAACATTATATGGTAAAGCTATATGTATGGGAAGGAGAAGCATATTCAAGCAATTATTACTAAGGAAGACACTGATCCTCAACTAATAATTCCTATAGGAACATGTATTACTTTGCATCTTAAGTTATTATGCTTTTGTATTTCTTTTGTAGCTCAGTGCAAGTATTTTTTATGTCATTAAAACCCTTCATCCTAAACTACCTCTTTATTGGCAGGTTAACGGATACACAAAAGAGATAAGATCAACTTGATGACATATATCTGAACTTAATCATGCGTAAATGCCCAAGTGCTCTGTCTGCAAGGTAAAAAAATTCTATGTAGTTGCAGTACATGTCAAAAACATCTAAGATTCTTATTTGGATGTTTGATTCTCTCTTATACAAGTTTAAGTTGATGATGACTCAGTTGTGCCAAAAAAATGAGATGAGCAGGATGACCAAACTGAGGTAAACCTTCTTCTCTTCATGTTCTGATAATTATATTGATAAGCATCAGAGAAATCTATTGATCCGAATCAGGGAATAACTAGACGTTCAGTGATCATTGTGCTTGAAGGTCACAACTTCTTAACGTGTAACCGAGAAAAAAAAAAGACCAAAAAGGTCGTTGAGCAATACTTGGAGTGGGAGTTTACTAATGAGATGCAACCAATTTGGGTAAGGATTTAGGACTGCTCTATGTATCTCATGTGCGCTTAGAATAAAATTTTTGGAATCAAAGAAAGAGTTTATTTATATTTGTTGTAGCTCTGGAACTCTAAGGCAACAATGGAGTACAATGAGCTTTACATAATAACTTTCAACAAGTATTTGGACTCATAGGCATCACCCACTTCAAAACAGAGGTAAGTTGGAGGAAGACATTTGTTGGAATAGTATATATCCATGAAACAATCCAAGGAGGTTATGATTTGTATCTGTTATAAAGTGGTGACATCATGTTGATCCACTAATGATATATTGTTCTTAATATTGTTACTGATAATTCTCTTATGGCAGCGTGAGGTCGAGTTTAGATCGATGTGGTTAATTAAAAAACAAAGAACATAAGTCTCTATGTAAAACAAGTTTGCAAGTGATTTGACGGGAAGCTGGTGGGAGAAGTATTTCTTGGTGTAGACTTTCAAGAGATTTTTTTTTTCTATTTTGTATTGCTATCCGCTTTTGTGTGTTTTGTGAACATATTTCTTAGTATTGAGTTTTATCTTAAGTTACGTAGTGGATGATGATTTAAAATCCTAGAAACTTGAATGACTCATACCAAATATTATTCTAGATATTAGATATTTTTCAATATTTTGATCCAATCACTAGAAAGACAAAAGTCAAAATGTGAAGAAAAGTATTACTACTCTTTGATCAATATAAGAATTCCTTTCCAGGTTCGATGAATGTGCTTATCTCACGTGGAACACAATCTTTTGCCAAAATCCAAACTAATAGTTGGTTGTTATAATACAAGTTTTGTTCATACTTAAGAGAAATGTTATGTGAATGAAATAGAAAAAAAAAACTACAAGTCTTACAAACTTATTACTAACTAAGTGTAAGTATTTTACTATTTTCAAACAAATGACATTTTAAAAAAAAATGATAGTTGTGAGTACTAATCACTAAGCATTTAAACATATACCATTTTAAGTTAATTAAAATACATTTGATCTCCCCTTCTAAATCTACACATTACTAAAATATTAAATTTCATATATTTAGTTATTTACAGTATATAAATTATCAATAATATTTTGGAACCAAAATCTTGATCAAATAAATATAAGGGAACATATTTTCAACACAGATATAAAAACGCTCAACACATAAAAAGAAAAATAATAATAATAATAATAATAATATAATAATAATAATAATAATAATAATAATAATAATAATAATAATAATAATAATAATAATAATAATAATGTGATCAGTGAAGAATTTATCTTAAATCTAAGAACCAAATAATTATGATTCCTATTTTAAGAGTGTGAACAATGGTATAAGAAAAATATTTCTTTGTATGAGTATATGATAGATGTTATATTTACTTATAATTGTGAGGAAACCATTACAAAAATTCCATTTCATTAAATATAATATAGATTATTCAAAATTTTAAATCAAAATATCTAAAATTTGGTATTATACCATATATGAGATCAAAAGAAGTAACACGAGACAAGAAAATAACAAATTAAATTACTCCCTTTTAGGTATTAGTAATCAAAATTAAATTTTTGTTTCATAATTTATTAAACTTATTTTATTATATCAAAGATATATGATAGAAAGTTAAAAATTAGCAAATCACTTTCTAAATTTATTGCGAAGAAACAAATAAAAAGTATTACAAGAATTACAAAAATGTGAAACAATAATATATTTACATAGATATATTTAAACATAAATTATTTTCATAATATCCAATAACTAAGATCTATGAGTTAAATAAAACAAATATATACATATTTTGATTATTTTTTTACACTGAATTTTATTCCATAAATATTAAAATAATAGCTAGATTGTAAGGTATTTTTTCTTCTTATAACTAAACAAATAAAATAGGAAATAGTAATATTTCCTAGAATTTAAGTTTAATTAACACATAAAAATTTTTAAAAGATAATAGGAGGTTTTCATGCTTCATAGTTAAAGTAATTAAAATATATTATTATGTTGGTAAAGATAAAACTTCGCATTTGTTAATATTTTGGATTTTTCTTCACCGCTTTTTAATGAATTAAAATCTGTAAAATCATTAAAGATTGTTTTCTTTGTTTTGGTTTAACAATTGTGCCAATCACCCGACGAGTCTTTTTTTGAGTTTAGACTGATACAAGTCCATACTAGCAATAGCTTTGTTACGGGAAAGTTTGTAAAGGCTCTCATACCTCCTTCTTTGCCATGTTTCATTTTTAGTACCACTTGATTTCATTAATTTACTTCTTTGGATACAATATCAAAATGAATTAATCATCCTGTTTGATAGAAAACATAAACACACACAAGCAAAGAGAATTAAACGGAGGTCCTTTTGAAATGATGAAAGCGAATTTGAAGCAAAACTTAAATGTGCCAATAGAGTCTTTCGGATCTCAATAAAGTCAGACAACTTAAATTTAGTCAATCTTAGATGTGACGTTGACATCTGATCCTCACCTACAAAAGTAGACGAAATATTATCGGTTGTATCTTCTGACCTCATATACACCACCAGTATACAAGATGGCAAACCAATGTTTTAGGTTGAGAATTTACTTGGCAAAAGAGTCTAAGGCATCTTCTCCTTTCAAAGAAAGATAGTATGAATATTTTAAAAAAAATCTCTAAAGAGAAGAATAAAAGAATCGAAAAAGGTGAACCCACCAATATTGTTCACATAAGAGATATAACAATATATACATGAATATTCGAGTAAAAACCTTCGTGAAATCACCAAAAAATCTTTGCTACCCTAGCCAAAAGATCCAATACCATAAAAAAATTATTGGTAGGGCCTTCACCACCATTGGGGGACTAGGCTGACATCTTTAAATTGTTTCATGACCAGATCCATTCTAAATAGAGATTAGGACAATGTAAGCAAACCATTAGATTGAAGTTCGAGAAGCCACAGATTTAGGGTTTTGAATTGAGCAGAATAAGCTGCAGTCTTGTATGATGGTCACAGCGAGAATAGGTATCATTTGAGCAAACAAAAGCTTTCTAGGAGCTCATGAAAGAGAACAGTTCTGACGAGTCCACCAAAGACCACGAGCAATTACTTAATCAGCGTTAATTCAGAATAGAGAAAAGAGTGTGGAAATTTTTTAAAAAGAAGATGCAGCTCGAAAGCTTTGACCCACATGAAACATGAGTAGAGAAAAACATGGCACATAGATAAGTTCATCTGGACTCCCATGTATACTCACTCACGTTTTACTACCGTCCACTCCATTAAACATGACATATAGATAAGTTCTTTTTTTTTTTTTGAATGAAAATATAGAGAAGTTCAAGTGAATTAGTCTTGCCGGTTCAGATATTAGATTATTTGAAAATTTAAACCTCAACTGATCTTGAGTCCGTTGGTGTGGCTATATTGTTTGGCCATAAGCACTTAAAACTCGGTGGTCTAACTCATCAAGTTATTCGGGTTATCGTAGTTCAAATTTTAGTATCCTAAAAATTGATCTATAAAACTAAAATTAAGAAATGACTTTATTTTATAACCTATATATAATTAACTAAAAATAACAATAAATTGACTAAACTAGGAAATGATATTCATATAGAACCATGATAATTCAGAAAATTACTTGAGGTGTCAAAATTACATTTAGGTAACTAAAACTTCAGATAATATTTTTTGTAACTTACAATTATCCAAAATTACATATATTATTCATACAATAGCCTGAATTCTAAAATAAACCCTATCCGATGTAGCAAAAATTCATGTATTACGTACGCTTATACTATCTGATTTAATTTTCATAAAATACACTTTGGATTGTAATCTGAAGTACCTAAATATTTTAAAACCAAAAGGTACGTAGTCTATAATTCTGCTATTTCCAAATTTTACAGATTCACGACATTAATTTCTCATTCTGAATATATATATATATATATATATATATATATATATATATATATATATATATATACAAACCATAGAAACTTTTTTGCACCCTTAAACGAAGCATAATTAGAATGGAATGATAATTGTTCTTAGAAACATTTAAGAATGACACATTTCATCTTATAAATACATTCTTCTACACGCACCTTTTATATCAATTCCCATCATTTTTAACTAAATTAGTTATTTCTTAGTTCAAACATAAAAGATTAGTTTTCTTAAAAAACAGATAAGTGGCAGGCTTTCACCGCAACCGTTGATTTGTCTCTAATTTCGACGATCCAAATATATTTTCCTAAATCTTGATTAGACTTATATTTACCAATAGTCTTAGCCACTAAATTAACCATTGTACTTTCATCATCTACGACCAAGATTATTTCCATTGTATTAAGCAAAATCATCATCTCCCTTATTTTTATTATGTTTTTCTTCGGATTGCAGCTCCAAATCTTAAAGTTAAAAACTTGTCTCATTACTCAGTTCAAATTTGTTGGCAAAGAAGTCTCCAATTTCTACTACACCCATCAAAGCATCACTCATCTATACAACTTCACCACTGATTCTCAAACCAAGTCTCATGCTGCAACCATCATCGCCATGACTTTCGTCGAAAGGATTATGAATACCGTGCTCAAGATACTTCCTTTTAATCCTAAAGTTGGTACCTTTTGCTCCAAATTGGCTGCTTCAATGGGTTCTTGATATGTTACTATATTGATGTAGCAGATCATATTAGAAAGATGTTAGAGTGTGTCTGAATGGCACAAGAGAGCTTATTGTCCAATGTTGATGAGGACATCCTACGCATGGCCCAAGTAGCTGAGAAGATAAGAGCTGAAACTGCCAGCCAAGACCGTTAGCGGAAAGCACATCAACCTGAGCATATTTCAAGATCAAGTTTTGACCTACTCAAGCTCATCTCCTGGTTGTTTAGCCTACAATATCTTTTAAGGAGAATTTTCAATTAAAGAATAACGGCTAAAGTCATTAATGGGCGAAGTTTATTTGCTTCTATATAATTTATTCCTTTGTTTTGTCAGTCTAGACCATTGGAGATCAGTTCTAATATCCTATAAAAGTTAAGAACCTTTGTATTTCTCATTTCTCATTCATCTCCCAATCATCAATCAAAATTTTTTTATTTTCAATATATTGTCTTTTTGAGAGTTTTGTTTTACGAGTTAGGATAGTTTGTGGAATCAAACTTTAAATCTCAAAGTATCTTGTGGCTTTAAGCTTACATCAAATATGGTCTTTTCAGCTCATGTTCCTGCAAATATGATGAATTTACCAATCTGACGTACAATATATGATTGTGAATCGTTTTACATTGAATCTTTGTACATATGGATATTAAATATTTTGTGTACACATATTCACTATTTGATCGTTTTACTTGTAAATGCATGTTATAAATTGGTAAATGTCTAATTCAATATTACACTATGGTAAATTATAGATGTCAATTTTGATAAACAAGTGTACAATTTTGCCATCCTCATTGTCCTCCCCACACCCAATCATAGGTTGCACAGTCAGTTGCAAACATAGAAACACGAAAAACCAAAGCAAAATCAATATACAGTTCTATTGTAAACTATACAAAGCATAATATGCAAAGTAAACATATACACATATGTTCTTATAGTACACATACGTTCCTATTCTACACATGTACATCACATGCATGTAGCGTGGACAACCTAAAACATTCGTACATTTGTACAACTAGTTACTTGAAGATGATGCTCAGCCTCTAGTCACTCCGCCAAAATCAATCATGTGTATTGTGGGTGCTTCTCACCATCAACAGCTTCTGCTGATCGTCCCCACCTTAACGCCTAAGCAAGTTCGGTGTGGCTTCAAACGCCAACAACTTAAGCGCCATCGTCCCCACCTAAACGCATAAGCAAGGCCGATATGACTTCAAATGCACACAACTTAAGCGCCAACGGGAATCCACCATATTTTTTTGTTTTCTGATGTACATTATATGTTTGTTTGTGAATTGTTGTACATTGAATCTTTGTATATATAGATAGTAAATATTTTATGTACACATATTCACCATTGATCGTTTTACTTGTAAATGTCTAATTGAATATAACACCATGGTAAGTGTATATGTCAATTTTGGTAAGCAAATGTACAATTTTGCCATCCTCCTTATCCTCCCCACACTCAATCATAGGTTGCACAGTCAGCTGCAAACATAGAAACACGGCAAACAAAAGCAAAATCAATACACAACTATACTACAAACTATACAAAGCATAATATGCAAAGTACACATGTACAAATACGTTCTTATAGTACAAATGTACACATACGTTTCTGTTAGCTACAACTGGCTTATTGTGTAATAAAAGTCAAAAAAATGACTAGCGTAAATCACTCTATACTTAATACACACGCCTAAATTAATAAATATATTTAATATTTATTTTATTACCTTTGGTTATTGATTTGATTTTGGTCTAGATTTATTTCAGTTACAGGTTTTTGGAACTAGATATTTAAATTACTTTAATACTCCCTCTGTTTCAGAATAAGTGTCATTTTAGAGAAGTTTTTTTGTTATAAAATAAGTGTCGTTTTCGACTTTCGATGCAAAATTTATTAATTTTATGCTGCAGATTATTGTTCTATTGGTTGAAATATGGTTAGGTTGTATAGGTAATTGTGTTTTTATATAGAAAATATGTAAAATTAATTGTTTTCTTAATCCGTGTGCAAAAACCTAAAGTGACACTTATAATGAAACGGAGGGAGTATATATTTAAATTTGGTACAGATTCGGTTCAGATCACTATGAATTCACTTTGAGTTGAGATAGCCAATTAATTATGTTTAAAAAATTAAATATACCAAAAAAAATTCAAAATTCAAAAATAAAAAGTAACATACAACATATAAATTTAAATAATTTAAAATTAAATACATAAACTTAACATTAAAATTTAGTCAATTTGGATACTTTGATGGAAAATATGTATTTATTTTGGGTATTTATGATGTTTTGAGTATTTATTTGCTATTTTCAGATATTTACTTGTGATTATTTCTAAATAATTTTTAAATATATATACATGTATTAAATCTAAATTAATTAATATATTACTTAACATTTTTCTTCAAAAAATAAATTTTTACCTATATGTATTTAGTTATGTATATATTAAACACTTTTAAGTTGAATTTGATTATAATAAATTGTTTAGTTAGTTAATTAAGTTCAGAGCTTATATTTAGGGTCTAAACGACTTCCAGGAAGTCGTCTGATGAATAATATTTACATCAGATGAGTTCTGGGAAAGTCTTCTCGGCGAATAGTAAATTTAGGGTCGAGAATATTTAAAATATTTAACTTTATTGGAATTCGTGTCTTCTTATATAATAAAAATTTACACATTCGTTATTCCTCTTTAATGGCTACAAAAAAATGTAATGTTTCTCATTCTAAAAAGTCTTCTAGAATGTAATGTAATGTAATGTCTCTATATAATGTAATGTCTCTCAAACTTCTCAGACTTTGGAAGACTTCCGAGAAGACTTTCTAGAAGTCGTCTGGAAAAAGTCATATTTCTGACACAATTTAGTCAAACGCAAAACTAACATGTTTATTCTAGAAGACTTACCGGGATGTCTTCTATGGTATTTCGAGATTTTTTGTTAACAAAGAAACTGTAAGACTTCCATATAAGGCGTCTCTAAAAATACATATAAAATTCAATTGCAAAACTAACTTCTGCATTGACCAGACGAATTCCGTGTAAGTCTTCTAGGCGAACAGATCTGGAAAAAAAATTGATTTCATACCTTAAATTAGTGAGATAACTTCCTTAACACACAAAACTCTTCTCCAAGCACATTTAATCTCAAAAGAAAGTGACCCACCAAGAATCTTAAGCTTGGATCAAAATCTTGAACTTTTAGATGAATATAATGAGAAAGTGAGAGATTTAGTTTTTGAGCATAAGAAATGAGATAAGAGGATTGAAAACCATTTTTTAGGTGTATTAAAAACTTCAAATTAGTTGTTAATGGTGGTTGGTGTATTGATGACAATGACATTATTCTAAATACTTGATGAGGATGATAGAGTAAAATACTCATTTAAAAAATTATGGTATTTTCGTGACTAATCAGAACTTTGGGGGTGGATAGAGAAAATGAAAATTTCAAAAAAAAATTATGGATTAATTTTGTGTTTGACTTTAAGTTTTGAGTCATTTTTGCAAGAAGCCCAATATATAATTGTGATTTGGATATTTTCGGATATTCAAAATATTTTGGTTATGGTTGAGTTTAGCTCCGGTTCCTTAAGTATTAGAATTTGGATCCGGTCGGATATTTTATCAATTTCAGTTTGAGTAAAATACTACCTAATTAAAAAAAATTATCATTCTTTTTGTAGGGATCCTCTTTTTGCAAAAAAAATTATGTAATAATGAAATTGGTTTAATCATTAACATTTCGTCTCAGTATTAAACTAGTATAGTTATTTTAAAAATTAATCACTTTAAAAATAACATTAAGCTATAATTTTTCGTTTCAGTATTAACTACAATAGTTACTTTAAAAATTAATCACTAGAAAAACAAAACATTAAGCTAATTTTGTAACAAATTCACATCAAAAGTATAAAATTAATTTGAAACATAAAAATACAAAAAGTCACAAATAAATGTTTAACTGTAAATGTTAACTGGATGTAACATTTGTTTAAGGGGCTGACTAGTGTAACCGTAGTGGTTGCGTTTGCGACTGCGGATGTTTGCGGAAGCGGGCGGTTGCGGTTTTATATGTTATTAAAAGATTTGGACGACTGGTAAAGCGGTTAAAAATTATTGCGTTTGCGGGATATTTATGACTGGTTAACTACTAAATGCCAGCAGTGGTTAGATAATAAATTAAAAATATTTATATTTTATGTAATTATAATAATATTAAAAATCATATTATTATACTAAATATAAAACTCTATTTATAAAATTATACTATTAAATTATTTTAAAATTATAGAAATATTTTTCTTCAAAGTTTTATAATATAAATTAGAATATAATGTATACATTTTGGTATTTTATTATTTAATTTAAATTTTAATTGATTATTTTTATTTTTATTATAAATTTTTTTTGAAAAAAAAATATTTACTCTCCTGCAACCGCCCGCAACCGCAAACGCTAGCTGGAACCAGCTTTTGAATTTTAGAGGTGATGCGACCTAGGGCTGATATATGAAGTTTTGGGCATGGAGAGCAATGAAATATCCAATGGATATATTATATATATGGTCCAAACCATTTTAGAAGTGTTACAAGTCCAAGAATAACCCAAAATACTTGTTTTATTTTTTGGTCAAAAGAGTGACGAATTTTGAAGATTAAGAGTCAAAATGTGCAAGCTTTCCAACTTCTGGTCAAGTCTTATTTGTTTAATTGTTTTCTAGTTTCAAGATTTGAATAAACCTTTTGTATTTCAACTTTTCATGTACCCTTACCTATTATATAAAGGCCCCATTGATCAATGAAATAAAATAAGTTTTGAGTTATATTTTTAGAATTTTGAGAGTGTTTTTCAGTTTTGTTCTTTCGAGAACTTTTTGATTTGTCTTGGTGCGTCATATCCAAGGGATCAAACCGATCCGTCTTGGTGCGTCATATCCAGGGGGTCAACCTCATTGTCGTCTAGGTGCGTCATATCCTAGGGCATTGAGTTGGAATATCAGAGGCCTTCCGCATCCTCTGTGCGACCTAACGATCCACGGTAAATCAAGAGCTTCCGCATCTCTTGTGTCATACCATTCGATCCACCGCCTTATTTCTTTGGAGTTTCACGTTCCATTGGAGTCAAGGATTATCCCTTACCAATTTCAGAGTGATCCTTTAATTTAGGGCGTATCATTTGGTATCAGAGCCACTCTGAAAGCGGTATTCACTTCTTTTATCCATCATTCTCATCTATCCATTTTCTACAAAAAAAAAAAGAGTTGTTATTTTTTTTCTACAAATCTGCTGATCATTTGGGAAGTATGTGTTCAAATTTTTTCTTTCTTCGGAAAGTAAGATTTGAGGACAAATCTTTTTGAAGAAGAGGAGTATGATGCGACCTAGGGCTGATATATGAAGTTTTGGGCATGGAGAGCAATGAAATATCCAATGGATATATTATATATATGGTCCAAACCATTTTGGAGGTGTTACAAGTCCAAGAATGGCCCAAAATACTTGTTTTATTTTCTGGTCAAAAAGAGTGACGAATTTTGAAGATTAAGAGTCAAAATGTGCAAGCTTTCCAACTTCTAGTCAAGTCTTATTTGTTTAATTGTTTTCTAGTTTCAAGGTTTGAATAAACCTTTTGTATTTCAACCTTTCATGTACCCTTGCCTATTATATAAATGCCCCATTGATCAATGAAATAAAATAAGTTGAGAGTTATATTTTTGGAATCTTGAGAGTGTTTCTCAGTTTTGTTCCTTCGGGAACTTTTCGATGTGTCTTGGTGCGTCATATCCAAGGGATCAAACCGATCCGTCCTGGTGCGTCATATCCAGGGGGTCAACCTCGTTGTCGTCTAGGTGTGTCATATCCTAGGGCATTGAGTTGGAATATCAGAGGCCTTCTGCATCCTCTGTGCGACCTAACGATCCACGGTAAATCAAGAGCTTCCGCATCTCTTGTGTCATACCATTCGATCCACCGCCTTGTTTCTTTGGAGTTTCACGTTCCATTGGAGTAAGGATTATCCCTTACCAATTTCAGAGTGATCCTTTAATTTAGGGCGTATCATTTTTAGATGTTGACTAAACATGTATTCTTTGCCTATTATATGATGATGCGACCCTGACCAGCATCATGGACCAAGGTATGAAAATCAGGTACGAACCAGCTAGGCAACTGATCATAGCTTGGCTTAATGGGCTGTTTATGGGCCTTATCGGTTTGATCCATGAAGTTCTAGATCGAGAGAAGCTAATGGACTTGATACAAAACATGGAGGCCTTTTTCTCATTCCGAAACCAGTGTTTGAAGTTGTTTAAGAAAGGCCCAAAAAGAAATTACATGTCATGGTCGAATAATATATCAATCTGACGGCAATTCTTTGACCGTCGACCATGCGAAAGGACGAGACCAGCCGAAGAGTCTTTCGAGCACAACTTTCAAAATTTGTCAAGTCTTAAGTCTTTGGTCTTTGGTCTTTGGTCAAGTCCAACATATTTATCTAATTTGTATTTCCTAGAATAAGTTTAGACCTTTGGTCTAACCCACAGCCTATTATATAAAGGCTTGCTATTGTATTGTTTTATTCATTCAACATTTTTAATCAAAAAACCTTTCTTTTTTATTCTTGTTGAATCCTTTGTTCTTAATCGAACATCGTAGCTTCTAAGTCGTCAGAGTGAGTCATATCTTCGGGCTTAGGAGTTGGTATATCAAGGGTCTTCCGCAGCCCTTGTGCGACCATTCGATCCACGTCCCTTGATCGTTTGTGCTTTCTAGCTCATTCTGTGCAAGGCTTATCCAATCCTTCAACCTTAGAGTGATCCTTCAGTTTTGGGCGTATCATGTGGTATCAGAGCCACTCTGAGGTTTGGAGTTCTTCACAGCCAGACATTCGTAACTCTTCATCTGCTAAGAGATCAACTGTGTCATTTGGACTGTTGAGAAACCATGAAGAGAAGGCAGCGCGCAAAGTACGAGAAGAAAATTTGCGAGAATGGAGAAACAATTCTTCATCTTCTAAGAGATATGTGTCTTTTGGACTATTAAGAAACTATGAAGAGGAGGCTGAACATAAAGCACAAGAAGAAAAGTTGCGAGAATGGAGGTACAACAAACGTACAACCGAGATGATAGCACAATATGAGCGTGACCAAGAGGAGGAAGCCAAGAAGTCACGACCTGAGAGAGACAAATGGAAGAAACCACTCAGAAAAGAAGGTACACGAATCTTCCTTGATTCTGGTTCAATGGGAGTTAAACCAAGCAGTCCAAAGAAGGCAGTCAAAAAGCCACAATCGAAACAAGTTGTAGAAACTCCATCATCCAGAAGAGAAGAGAAGAAGAATGAGGGTTTTGAGAGATGGTTGGAGAGTTTCAAGGCCAATATCCATCACAGGATCACATACCCACGTCCATCGTCAGTGTTGGAAGAAGACCAAGAGGCCAAAGATATCGAACCGGAGCTATCGACTGCTTATGTCCGAGTAGAATCAATGGACGACCAGCCACATCAAAAGGAAGAACCAGAGGCTGTAAGTGTTCTCTTATATGTCCAAAATGTGGCTGAAAATGTGGTTGATAGTGGACCAGAAGCTGATCATGAAAAAGATCTCACAACCGCTTATGCTTCAGGTGATATTTTCGGTTCTTTATCAAGCGATAAACTGGTTCAACCATTCTTTTGCAAGGAGTACGACCCAGTGGAGCTACTGAGGCCTGAAGAGGGTCTACAACACTTCATCTTTGAGCCTGGAATAGGGACGTGTGTGCACAAGAACAGTAGAAACACATTGGCTGAGAAAAACCATGTCGGTTCATTCATCCTAGAAGGTCCGGATTTGAGGACAAATCCTTTTAAAGGAGGAGGGGATGATGCGACCCTGACCAGCATCATGGACCAAGGTATGAAAATCAGGTACGAACCAGCTAGGCAACTGATCATAGCTTGGCTTAATGGGCTGTTTATGGGCCTTATCGGTTTGATCCATGAAGTTCTAGACCGAGAGAAGCTAATGGACTTGATACAAAACATGCATGCCTTTTTCTCATTCAGAAACCAGTGTTTGAAGTTTTTCAAGAATGGCCCAACAAGAATATACATTGCATGGTCGAATAATATATCAATCTGACGGCAATTCTTCGACCGTCGACCATGCGAAAGGATGAGACAAGACGAAGAGTCTTTCGAGCACAACTTTCAAAATTTGTCAAGTCTTAAGTCTTTGGTCTTTGGTCTTTGGTCAAGTCCAACATATTTATCTAGTTTGTATTTCCTAGAATAAGTTTAGACCTTTGGTCTAACCCATAGCCTATTATATAAAGGCTTGCTATTGTATTGTTTTGTTCATTCAACATTTTTAATCAAACAACCTTCCTTTTTTATTCTTGTTGAATCCTTTGTTGTTAATCGAACATCTTAGCTTCTAAGTCGTCAGAGTGAGTCATATCTTCGGGCTTAGGAGTTGGTATATCAAGGGTCTTCCGCAGCCTTTGTGCGACCATTCGATCCACGTCCCTTGATCGTTTGTGCTTTCTAACTCATTCGGTGCAAGGCTTACCCAATCCTTCAACCTTAGAGTGATCCTTAAGTTTTGGGCGTATCAAGAGGTCTATAGCGGTTTGAAGCGATTTGAAGCGATTTATTGCGTTTTGTATGATTGTTACAAAACGCCAACAACCGCTACGAACCACAAAAGCTGCGTTTGCGGGTGGTAGCGGGAAAACCAGTCAACCCCTAAATAAAAGTTTTGTATCAAAAAAATATGTTATTCAGCGCTTTCAAAAGCTAGTTTTTCTTTAATTATTTTTGTGTGTTCGTCGAGATGGAAGAGCCGATAACAAGACATATTATTGGGCTTCATTTCCTAAATATATCACATACTAAATTTAAGCCCAGTTAAATTGATAAATATCAGTTTCATTCTTCCGAGAAATTGAATAACAAAGAAAAAGACAAATAATAGTATTTGATATCACTCTGTCTCTGTTGTCATCTTCTTCAAACCCCAATTCGAAAATTTCAAAATCCCGCCTTCTAGAAACCCTAACGACGGCGCGTCCACCACTACCTCCGCCGTCAAATCGTCCCTATACGTGACCTAATTGCTCCTTCTCTCTTTCCCAGTAAGGTGGTTTCTCTATCCTTTCCTCTTCGTCTTGCTCCGATAAGCATCTCTATCAATTTCTGTACGAATTGATTTTGCTTTCGTGTTGCGATATCTCCAGATCCAGATTATCGTAACTCATAGCAGAATCTAGAGAAATGGAACGTTACATGACCAGAAGAGATACACTTGTTAGAGAAACAGGTATCTATTTATTATTATTACTCTTCTCTCTTGGACATGGATTCGTTCTCTGAGTGATTGATTGTTTTGCAGTTAAAGAAGAAGAAGACAAACATGGAGATGGTGGTAATGATTGTGAACTTGATCTGCTCTACCTTGTACATTCTGATATCTCTTCTCTTCTTCACCAGGTGCTTAGTTCTTAATTCATGTCTCTATGTCTTGGTTAAAGAAACATGTTTTGTGAACTATAAGTTTATAGACTAATGAATGTGTTTTGGAGTCTCAGATTGATGAGCTTGTTGTGAAAGCCACAAAGCTTAAGACTTTGAGAAAACAAGGGACAAGCGAAGTTGAGTCTTTCAGATCTGTCTTGTCTGATATGCACTCCTCACTTAAGGTTCCATTCCCTTGACCCATTGTGTTTGTTTCTAGTGTTAGACCATTTACCTTTAGAACTGTAATCTGTTTTATATGTTTACAGCCATGGTTTCCTCGATTGCAAGAAGCGATCTCCAGTTCTCAGTTGCTTTCAAAGGATCAGGAAGAACAGTCTTTGATGAGCGCAAGCAAAGAAGATGAGTTGTATGATGTTGAGAGTCCTGAGTCTACTCAGTTTGAGCCGTTAGTCTCTCCTTCTCCTCTTGTGGCGTGGCGTGGTGATCATAACGCTGACAAGGGTAGACAGCTCTTTATGTTGACACCACTTCCCTCGGGAAAATCTGAATTCCTTAAATCTAAGCTGAAATCCAAAAGGGTCTTTCCAAATGCTGCTGCAAATCAACCGCTTCAAGCGTCTAAAGAAACAGGTGATGGTGCTTTAGTAGGCAAGTCGGTGAAGACTGCAGGACTTGGTAACTCTTTAGTTCCTGTCATTGATTCCTGTGAAAGCTTGGTAAAATGTGAGCCATTGACTTCTCCTGTCCTTAGGAGAAATATTCAGTCTGAGCTTCTAATAACCCCTTGCGTGAAGATGTCTCCTCCGAAAACTAGTACACTGTTTAAACCAGTTCCTGATTCTTCTTCTCAACTGGGAAAGCAAGAGGCTTGTAAGTCAACCTGCTCCGAACTGGGAGCCACCACTTTTAATGATTCACAGAGCTCTGAATCGTCTGGTATTGATGAAACAGACGATCTCTATTCCAAGTATCCAGAGCTTATGGGGTTAAAACATGCTCCAATAGCTAGAAAAACGGATCTTGAATCCTCTCCGGTTTGGTGGTTCTCTCCTCCTAAAACATCTGTTTTACTGGAACCTGTGAATGAGAAGAAACCAGTTGATGAAACCGGTGGCTTAAGAACGGTATCCTCATTTGCTTTAACAAACCTTAAACCAGAAGCAGCACACATAAAAGGTACTATAAAAAGATATTTTCAGTAATTTTGATAAATTTCATGTGGTCTTATGATCTCTGTCTTGTCTTAGAGGGAAGCATGTCAATGGTGGTTGACAGTACTCCACTTTTGAAAGAAGCAGAGAGTGTAATGACAAAAAACAGACCAAGAGCGGGTGAGAGTACACTAAAGAAAGAGTTGTGGACAAGATTTGAAGAAGCATCAATGCATGAGTATCGTTTCAGCTCGATGACGAAGACAACGATGAGAGGAAATAAGAAGAAAGGGTTTATGGAAATGTTAGAGGAAGTGTGTGGTAATGAGGAAAGTCACGACTTAAATTGATGATCAAAGCACACTATAGTCGATGTATAACGTATTTCGTTTGTTTGTAATTTTTGTTACTCGTACTATTCAATCTTTACCATATTGTGAAGTTATATGCTTCAAAGCCTCCCAAGTATTGAATTGAATATACCCTCTAGAGTAGATTTAACTAATGTGAGTTAATTTTTAGATCTTTAGGATAAGTATGTGTTTCGAAGAGGGAAAGGAAATGTTCTTAAAGTTTCAAGCTTCATGTATCTTGGAAGGTTTCAAAAGGAGCTCTGGCCGGTCCAGAGCACGAGGCCAAGAATCATATTCTCTTCGAGTGCCCTCGAGGCAAGTCTGGGTGTTATAGAATCAGGCTTGCGCATTTTATTCGGATCTGAAGACCCGACCCAAAACTAACTTGAAATTTCAGTTCGGGTAGGAACTGAACCGATCTTTTCATCCTATTGGGTCTGTTGGAGAGGACCCGCGGATCTTGGATCCGCCTTGACTCGAACTCGAGACCCGACATGGTATCCGGAATACCAAAATTTCTAGTATGTATTAGGTATATATGAGTGTTTTAATATATTTTTGCTATTATTGGTATTTTTTTCCAAGTTTCAGATTTGATTTTTGGGTATTGTTTTGGGTTTCACGTAAAATTTTAGATTTTCAAAAATAATTCGGATAGTCAGATAAAATTTCGATATTTTTTATGTCTTCGGGTAAGATTGTAGGTTAAATTTTGGATATTTCTAGATATTTAAATATTTTCAAGTACTTTTTGTGTTTTTGGGTATATTTTGGGCCGGACCCGACATGACCCAAAACCGAACCCGACCTGGAACTGAACCGAATACGAACCAACAACTTATAATTATCCTATTTGGTCTAATTATTTAAGACCCGAATCGACCTTGACTCGATATGACTCAAAGCGACAAATTCTAATTATCCTATTGAATCTAAATATCTAAGAACCAAAAAACCCAAATCTGATAAGACCCGACCCGAACCGGATCCGAGAACCCGAATGCCTAGGTCTATATAGAATTATCTTTTGCCAAATAATGGTTTTGGTGTCTCAATTTTTGTTACCATGGTGTGGACTATATTCTCAATCTCCAACATCAAATAAGATACCAAGAAGAGATTCAAATTGCGTCGTCGTTGATCTTACCATAAGATTCTTTTGGACACTTTGGAAGAATAGGAACTAGGTAACTACCCGGTTGAACCGGATCATGTCTTATTTTTATTTTATTTAAATAATTATTGTCAAAATATAGAAACTTGGATTAATTTTCTTTTGTATGCCAACAATTAAAACTTCGAGACATTTTGGATATCAAAAAAAATGGTACACCTACTTCCTTGTAAATGAATTCCGTAAACTTAACCCATATATATAATGGCACAGTTTTCTCTCCATCTAGAGCATCCACGTCATCAGCCACTTCTAACTTTCACTTTTTGGGCCTGTATAATATGGAGATTGTCTTAAGCCCAATGATTACTATAGATAAGCTAAGATTAAGATTAAGCGACGAACTTGTCGATCACCCTTTTTCTTTCCTCCTTCCTTAGTTTTCAACTCTCATAAACCCTAATATCTTCATCCTTCATAAAGCTCATCCATCATTGTTACATCTCCCCTATTATTTTGGTTTAACCATCCTCTATTACAACCCCATGATACAAACCTACCAATTCCGACTACTAAATTCGACTCTTCCAATTTCCATGTTTCTCAACAAATTATTTTTTTTTTTGCGGCAAGGATAAAGCTGAAAAAAACATCAACTGCAAGCCCGCACCACAAATTGTCACATAAATTATCCGACTCCAAATATCAATTTCTTGTTTCTATCATGGCTACTGTTGATTTCGTCGCCATTCCTTCCACATATGCCTTGGTCGACTCATTTGTTTCTGGGGGGCTAGGAAAATTTTAAGGAGAGCGAGGTTTTGGGGATTGTACTACTACTTCTCGATGGAAAGGTAATCAACTCTGCCTTTACAATATTCAATCCACGGTCACCTTTGTTGTCAGACTATTTTTTTTTTTACAATCTATTTTGTTATCAGTATCTTCACCTGTTAAAAAAAGGAAGTCGACAAGATCTTGAAATTCTACATGTCTTGCTAACCAAAGCTTTACAAGGTTACTGACTACAGTTTCATCCTCCCAAGTACAATAACATATGTATTGTAGTTCTTGCAGATGTTGTTGGCCAAATCTGTTTTGGTCAGAGATCAAACTTCTCAAACGCATCATCATCCCAATGGATTCATTAATGCATATTGGCAGTTAGGCATACTCACGAATATACACAATATATTCCAAGTATCTTTCTATTATGTTAAGTTGCTATTTCTGACTGTATAGTTTTAAGTTATTGACTTGTATATAAGTTGTAAACCCTCGTGGATCAATGGCAAGCAATTCATTCCTCACTTTGACATGGTATCAGAGCCAAAAAGAGTCTAACCCTAAAAAAAAAAAAAAAAACAGAACATCATGTCGGGAGAGAAGAATGAAGAAACAAGCATGGTGAGAGCACTTAGCTTGCAGGAAGCAGCAGCAACATCACCATACTATCTCCATGCGTCGGAAGGACCAGGAAACTTGATAACAACAGTACAACTTAAGGGGGAGAACTATGAAGATTGGGCTAAGCATGTGCGGAATGCCTTGCGAACCAAAAGAAAACTTGGCTTCATTGATGGAACTCTGAAGAAACCAACAAAAGAAGAAGAGATTGAACAGTGGGAAGTAGTGAACTCGATGCTTGTTGCTTGGATTATGAACACGATCGAGCCTACTTTGAGGACATCAATATCAATGGTTGAAGATGCAGGAAATCTCTGGGAAGATCTGAAATTGCAGTTTTCTGCAGGGAATGGAGCTAGAGTTCACGAGTTGAAGTCAGATATTGCAAACTGCAAACAAGGAAGCGATACCGTACTGGTGTACTACGGAAAACTGAAAAAGATGTGGGATGAATTGGCTGTGTATAAGCCGATCAGAACATGTTCATGTGGGGAGTTAGCTGCACAGTTGCAGCAAGATAGAGATGAGGACAGAACTCATGAGTTCTTGTCATGCCTAGATACGACTAAATACGGAACGGTGAGATCGACGATCACTAGCATTGAACCACTTCCTAAGTTGTCTCAGGTTTATCAAAGAATTATACGTGAAGAAAGACAGTAAAACGTTTCGCGAAGCAGAGAAGAGAAAACCGATGCAGTTGGATTTGCAGTTCGAGTTTCTGCAAATCAGATGCAACAAGGATTCCAAAACCGAAATCAGAGTGCAAGCTCTCGTGATCATCATGTGAGCTGTACACATTGTGGAAAAACAGGTCACAGTATCTCAGAGTGTTACCAAATCAAGGGGTTTCCGGAATGGTGGGGTGAAAGAGGAAGAAACTCTGGAGGAAGAGGAACACCCAGAGGCAGAGGACGTGGAGGAGGTGTTGCAGGAAGTTACGGTGGTCGTGGTCGTGGCTTTCCACCACGAGCTAATTCAGTACATGCCACTCAAGCTTCAGCAGCACATACGACACGTCAAGGAGACTATGATCGGAGTGCACTGCATCAACTGAGTGATGATCAGTGGTCAGCGCTGCTGCAATTTCTCAACACACCAAAGCCAAATCAGACTGAGAAATTGAGTGGTAAGGGAGAGTTGATAGATTTATAATCGTCTCAGGTGCATCTCATCATATGACATGGAATCTGAATTATTTGAGTAATATTGTTGATATTGTTCCATGCTCTATTGGATTGCCGGATGGAGATCAAACTATTGCCCTTAAACAAGGAGATTTATGTTTAGGTGGTGATGTGTGGTTGCATGAAGTTTTATACGCACCAGATTTAAAGTGTAACTTAATCTCGGTTGCAAAAATGTTAAAAACCATCAAAGGCTCATCTGTTACTTTCACCGCTGATCTTTGTGTGTTGCAGGACCATACCAGGACGAAAATGATTGGTGCGGGTGAAGAATGCGGTGGGGTCTATGTCTTCCGGGGAGTTTTTGGAGGAATAGCTCATAAAGCAACAAAAGTTGGTAGTAGTAGTAGTTTATGGCATCGCCGTCTTGGCCACCCTTCTTATAGAGTACTGTCAAATTTACTAAATTCAATTGGTATGACTAACACAACCAAGAATGATATGGTCTGTGATATTTGTTATCGGGCTAAGCAAACCCGAGATATTTTTCATGAAAGTTATAATAAAGCTGAGAGTATTTTTGATCTAATTCACTGTGATGTTTGGGGTCCCTACCGAACTCCTTCTACTACTGGTGGCAGTTTATTTCTTGACCATTGTTGATGATTGTTCCAGAGCCGTTTGGATCCACTTAATGATAGAAAAACGAGAAGTGGCTACAATTTTGCAGAAGTTCTTTGCTATGGTGGAGCGGCAGTTTGGCAAAAGAGTGAAGATAGTGAGATCTGATAATGGAACAGAGTTTATATGTCTCAAATCATATTTTTCACAAGAAGGTATAGTTCATCAAACCTCATGTGTTGGAACACCTCAGCAAAATGGGCGTGTAGAGAGGAAGCATAGACATATCTTAAATGTCGCTAGATCATTGATGTTTCAAGCACAAATACCGATCAGATTTTGGGGAGAATGCGTGCTTGCGGCAAGTCATTTGATTAATCGAACTTCCACACCAGTACTGGGAAACAAGACGCCTTATGAAATGCTATATGGAAAGGCACCAGCGTTAGACGATCTGAGAGTGATTGGATGCCTCTGTTACGCCTATAAAAATAATCGCGACAAAGACAAGTTTGCAGCACGCAGTCGTAAGTGTATTTTTCTTGGTTATCCGTATGCGAAAAAAGGATGGCAGCTTTATGATATAGAGACTGGAGAGTTCTTTGTATCTCGTGATGTAGTGTTTCATGAGAACATTTTCCCTTTCTCCTCTGAAAGTGAAACCGCGTCACAGGAGACAGCACCGATTTCACAGCCGGTGGAATATGTGGAAGATGATTTAAGAGTAGCCACAATGGTAGATCAACATGTTCCGGAAGTGAACTCTGAATCTGAGAATATCGTGCATGAAAGAGAGACCTCTTTGAATACTTCAGATAACCGGGATGCTGAGACTGAAGCAACACACATGACAGTAGAAGCTGAAAATGTTGTCAACCAATCCAACCTTGTTACAGAAAATCTCGGTAAAGGCCAAAGACAGAAACAGCCATCGACACGCTTGAATAACTATGTTTTGTACACAGCATTATGTGCTGCAGACCCCTCACCGCATTCTCCACCAGCACCTGCATCGTCTGTCTCATGTATGGCTCTTTATCCAATTGCGAACTATGTCACTTGCGAAAAATTTCTGCGGCTCACAGGGGTTTTCTTGCTGCTGTAACTGCACACACTGAGCCACGAAGTTATGCAGAAGCATCTAAACAGAAAGTGTGGAACAATGCGATGACACATGAAGTTGATGCGTTGGAGATAAGTCATACTTGGGATATTACTGAGCTTCCTCCCGGGAAGAAGGCAATCGGCTGCCGCTGGGTATATATAAAATCAAATATAACTCTGATGGAACAGTGGAACGGTACAAAGCGCGTTTAGTTGCCCTTGGTAATCGACAACTTGAAGGAACAGATTATGATGAGACATTTGCACCGGTTATTAAAATGAGTACAGTACGGATGTTCCTCAAGATTGTGGCGGTAAAGAAATGGGAAGTACATCAAATGGATGTACATAATGCTTTTCTACATGGTGATTTGTCTGAAGAAGTATATATGAAGCTTCCACCCGGTTTTTCCTGTTCTGATAATACTAAAGTTTGTCGACTTCGTAAATCTTTGTATGGCCTAAAGCAATCTCCTAGATGCTGGTTTGCGAAACTCACGTCAGCTTTGCTTGGGTATGGTTTCAAACAAAATCGATCAGATTACTCATTGTTTGTGCTAATTCGTGGTGCCACACAAGTTTATGTGTTGGTGTACGTGGATGACTTGGTAATTGGAGGAAATGATAGTGAAGCTATACGAAAATTCAAAGGCTATTTGAGTCAATGCTTTCCGTATGAAAGACTTGGGAGTGTTGAAATATTTTCTTGGCATTGAAGTGGCTCGTTCTTCTGATGGTATTTATCTCTCACAAAGAAAGTATGCTTTAGATATTATCGAAGAATGTGGTTTATTGGCTGGTAAGCCGGTCACAACCCCTGTGGAGCAGAATCATAAACTCATGGCTGAGGGTGACAACTATTATGAGAATCCAGAGGGCTATAGGCGACTGGTTGGGAGACTCGTATACTTGGTAATTACGAGACCAGAAATCTCCTATATTGTTAATGTCTTAGCTCAATTCATGCACCAGCCTCAACAAAAGCACTGGTTTGGTGCCTTGCGAGTGGTACGTTATCTAAAGGGTTGTCCAGGACAAGGAATTTTACTTCGAGCAGATGATGAGTTAAAATTGTCAGGATATTGTGACTCTGACTGGGCGGCTTGTCCGATAACTAGGCGATCTTTGACAGGGTATGTAGTGTTTCTTGGTGATACACCAGTTGTATGGAAGACAAAGAAACAAGAAGTGGTGTCGCGTTCCTCCGCAGAAGCAGAATATCGCTCGATGGCTCAAACACTACAAGAGCTTAAATGGGATCGTGAACTTCTCAAAGCATTTGGTGTATCTTCTCCTGAACCGATGCAACTGTTTTGTGATAATCAATCAGCACTACACATTGCTGCAAATCTGTTTTCCATGACGTACAAAGCATATCGAGGTAGATTGTCATTTCATTAGAGATGATATTCAAGCAGGGATACTAAAGACAGCGTATATCCATACTTCCGAGCAACCTGCAGAACATTTTTACTAAAGCCCTTGGTAAACAAGCTTTCTTATATCTTCGTCGCAAGTTGGGCATTTGTGATCTTCATGCTCCAACTTGAGGGGGCGTATTTAGACCTGGGACGTATTATCCGGGATCCGGATTCGATCCGAGATCCGTCCCGGATCCGCACCGAAAATAGTATATCCGGAGTGCCGGATCCGAATCCGGATAGTAAAATTTTGGATCCGTCCAAACCGAATCCAAATCCGGATATCTTAATTTTAGGTCCGGATATCCGGATCCGTATTTTTAAAATATATTAAATTTTTAATTTTATTAATAATTATATTTGATATATTAGTATTTATACATAAAGTATTTTTTTAATATTATAATTAAATTTTACTAATATTATATGTCATATATATATTCATAAATTTTGTATAAAATTTTAATTTATGTTTTATTTTAGATTTTTTATATTTTTAAAATATTTTTATTTTTTTTAATTATTTTTACGGATCCGGATCCGAATCCGGGTATCCGCGGGTATCACAATATCTAGACGGATATCCGAAGTCCGAATATCCGGAAGACGCGGATCCGGATCCGGATACTAAAGTCACGGATCCGGCGAATCCGGATATCCTAAAATACCTCTGATATCCAGTCCGTCCCACCCCTAGGCGTATTGGCAGTTAGGCATACTCACGAATATACACAATATATTCCAAGTATCTTTCTATTATGTTAAGTTGCTATTTCTGACTGTATAGCTTTAAGTTATTGACTTGTATATAAGTTGTAAACCCTCGTGGATCAATGGCAAGCAACTCATTCCTCACTTTGACAATGCATCTCCATTTCCTTTTTAACAAACAATATTTCACCATTCTATCCTACTATACATAGCTAACACACGCGTTAAGTGCAGCTTTGTCACTGTATGTTTGAATTTGTAGGATACCGCCAAAGCAATATTTAGAGCTCACCTCCAAGTACCTTGCCCAAGTCATGCTGGTCACCACAGTGAACTCCACACTATTTGGATGTAAGGTCAAATACCTTTTTGCACGTAACCAAATCAGTAAAACTACCACTTTGTTTGTTACTCATTCCAAAAATTCCCATATATAATGTGCAGTATACTATGGGTCGTAGTTTCCATTTATATAGCAGCAACTAACATTAGTTTAATGATCTTGGAACATATTCAAGAGGCTGTGTTCATCTGCAACTCAACCAATGTTGGCATCAAGGAAATGATTGGCTGGAAATATGTGTCATGCTCTGGAGGCAGCCAGAAACTTGACAAACATAGTAATGCTTTAAGATGCAACAATCCACAACATGACCGATTTTTTCAGGTAACTTAACACTACCCTCACCACTTCTTCACTATCAAAAATAACCACAATAACTATTCATAACCATATATTACAGAGTTGTGCTGGCTGTCAATGATGGAAGTTACTGATAGAACCGTAATATATAAACTACGGAGAACTGAATATTGTAAAAAATTAAAATAATAATATTATACCAAATAATAAGAAAAAGGATGATACAATCGCAGAGTCGAGATATTATCTCTTTCCTTAACTCAAAATACGTCCCGTAGTGCGACGGTTCAATAACGTAATGAGTCCCAGGATACAACTGCAAAAATCTTCTGATCTGCGTCACTCTATCAGAAGCCTAACGAAACTTATTTTGTGTATACTCTCAGACTCAAAGAAAATATCAAAGAAAAAAAATGTGAGGAGATTGCTGGTTCCTTTTCTGCTCAGGTGAATGCAGCTTTTCATGTTTCTATTTAATTTCAAAAGTAAGAAAACGTTCACGTAGTCATGCATTGAAAACCAAAAACGTACTACATTGCTATTTAAGTGCAATAATATAGTTGATTCTCCCATTACTTCACGTTTGACAAGTATAATTAGTTTTGACCAAATAAATCAAAAACCCAATATATGACTTTGTATGGGTTTTTTCATTTTTATGTTCAAATAAACATGAAAGATCATCATAAATAAAAAATTTGAAACTATAAGTTAATTGGACATATTGTCCAATTATCAAAATCTTTCAAATTCAAACCAAATATCCAAAGTGATATTATTTGCTAAATATTTTATATTTAACCAAAATTTAAAGCTTTACAAGCTTTTATATTCACTCACTTTGGACCTCATTTCTCATTCAAAATAACTTGATTTTTGGACAAAACGAATACACTTTCACAAAGTGCTCACGATGACGATCTGATCATGCCCAAATTCTGGTCTTTCCGACAGACGTCTCCGTTGGAAAACCCATCAGAAAAATGGTCAACACTACTTTTTCAAAAACGAGTTCCAACAATCCTTCAAATGAATAGAAATGACTCTAGACACATGAGTCAAGAAAAAAAATTGAGAGTGCGAGCGAGAAATCCACTGCATGATGAGTTGGTAACATTTTTCAGCCTTGAACTAGTCATTGTTGATAACTATCGGATTTACTCGAACATGAGGTGAACTTGATGTCTTGAACCCCTCCCCCCCCCCCCGGACTTTGGTGGAAACCGAGACAATAGCTACAACAAAGCTTTATTCTCTCACAAAACAAATTTCTTTATTGTGTTCATTTTGGCCGTGAACATTTCTGGTTACTCATGAGTGAACTGGAGAATATAGTCTTTCATTCATTCTCCTAGAAATGGCTCCATTTCACACTCACAAGGTGATTTTCCATTAGTTTTGTTTAGAGGAGTATCATGTACTACTCCATTCATATCTCAAAACTATGGACACAAATAATTAAAAACAAATACTTATCCGTTATTTCGTACATGTAGCATTGTTTAAACATCCTAGGAACTGGGTATATACCGAAGTCTGACATTGCTTTGGGCAGATTTAGTTAGACTTAGTTGTCTCCTTGAACCTATTACTTGGGATCTCCAATCATTTAGGTTGAGTTACCGTCAAACCTCATCTTAATTCATAGGCTTTAAACCCATTCCTCTTGATGATTTAACAACTTGATCTCGTGACAAACCTTTAGTAAATGGATCCGCAAAGTTTTCATTTGTTCATATGTAATCAATCGTAATTACACCAGTTGAGATCAAATGTCTAATGGTTTTGTGATGTCTTCTTATATGACGAGATTTACCATTCTACAAACTGCTCAGTGCCCAGCCTATTGCCGCTTGGCTATCACAATGTATACGTAATGCCGACACTGGTTTATCCCACATTAGGAATATCTTCCAAAAAATTTCGAAGCCACTCTGCTTCTTCTGCAGCTTTATCTAAAGCTATAAATTCAGATTCCATGGTTGATCTGGCCAAAAGAGTTTGTTTGGAAGACTTCCAAGAAACTGCAGCACCACCAAGTGTAAAGACATATCCACTCGTGGATTTAGAGTTTTTGGAGTCAGAAATCCAGTTGGCATCACTGTATCCTTCCAAAACTGCAGGTTCTTTACCATAGTTTAGCCCATAATTTTAGTATGACGTACATAGTCCAATACTCTTGTTATGGCTTTCCAGTGGTTATGTCCTGGATTACTCGTGTAGCGGCTCAGTACATTGACTGCATGTGCTAAATCAGGTCTAGTACAATTTGTCAAGTACATCAAGCTTCCGATGACACGCGCATACTCTGACTGTAACACTGCTTCACCTGAATTTTTCGTCAAGTGAAAACTAGGGTCTACAGGAGTTTTTGCCTTTCCTTTCGAGTAGGATTTAAACCTCTCAAGTATCTTTTCAGCATAATGAGTATGAGATAAGATGATTCCTTCGGAATTACGAAAGATCTTAATCCCTAGGATAACATCAGCTAGTCCCATATCTTTCATTTCAAACTTGCTCCTTAGTATGTTCTTTGTTTGAGTGACCATGTCTTTATTACTACCAATAATGAGCATGTCATCTACATACAAGCCAAGCAAAACATATCCAAGTGGTGTACTTTTGAAGTATATGCACTTGTCACATTCATTAATGCTGAAACCATTTGACATCATAACATTGTCAAATTTTTCATGCCATTGTTTTGGAGCTTGTTTAAGTCCATACAAAGAGTTCACAAGTCTACAAACTTTATGTTCTTGTCTTGGGACAACTAACCCTTCAGGTTGTTGCATGAATCTCCTCTTCTAAATCACCATTTAGAAATCAAGTTTTTACATCAATCTAATGAATTTATAGGTTTTTCAATGCTGCAATTGCTATCAGCATTCTGATCAAAGTTATACTCGTTACCGGAGAATAGGTGTCAACGAAATCCAAGCCTTATTTTTGGCGAAAAACTTGCACCACAAGTCTACACTTGTACTTATCAATTCAATCATCAATACTCAACTTTCTTTTGCAAATCCATTTACACCCTAGGGCCTTAAACCCTTGTGGCAAATCAGTTAAATACCAAGTATGGTTTTGCATAACGGAGTCGATTTCACTATTGAAGGCTTCCTTCCAAAAATCAGTGTCTGGTGTAGACATAGCTTCAGCGAAACTTTCCAGAAGAAAGACCATTAAAAAATCTTCACCATAAGATTTTTCCTTACGAGCTCTTTTGCTACGTCTAGGTTCATCTTCAAATAATTCTGCATCATCAAAAGATGTGCCAGAAGTACTTGCCTCATGTCCAGAGGTGTTTGCATCACTTTCTTCATGAGTTCGTTTTAGATTCTCTCTATTCTTACACGGAAACACGTGTTCGAAGAAAGATGCATTCCTTGATTCCATAATTGTATTAACATGAACATCTGGTACATCTGACTTATGAACCAAAAATCGATAAGCACCACTATTATGGGCATATCCGATGAAAATAAAATCTATAGGTTTAGGTCCGATTGAAACCTTCTTGGGAGGTGGTACTGCGACTTCTGCAAGACACCCCACACTTTCAAGCATTTGTACGCAGGTACAACACCTTTCCAAAGTTTATATGGTGTTTTACCAATAACTTTGTGTGGTATTATGTTGAGGATATAATTTGTTGTAAGCAACGCTTCCCGCCACATGTTCTAGGCTAAACCAGATTCCTGCAATATCGCATTCATAATTTCTTTAAGAGTTCGGTTTTTACGCTCCGCAACTCCGTTTGATTCAGGTGAATAGGCAGCAGTTGTTTGATGAATAATACCATGCTCTTTACAGAACACATCAAATGGTCCATCATACTCGCCTCCTCTATCACTTCGAACTATCTTTATAGTTCTATCGAGTTGGTTTTCCACCTCGAGTTTATACTCCTTGAATTTTTCCAAGGCTTCATTTTTGCTTCTTAGCAAATAGACATAACAATATTTTGTACAATCATCTATGAAAGTCACAAAATATTTTTTTCCACCTCTGGTTTGAACAAATTTTAAATCACACAAATCTGTATGAATTAAACCAAGAGGTTCAGTTGTTCTCTCAACATGAGGGAATTGAGTTTTTGTGAGTTTTGCTTGTACGCATACTTCACATTTCTCTTTGCTCACTTTGCATTTTGAAATTAGGTTTAAATTAATTAACCTTTGCACAGATTTATAATTTACATGACCTAATCGTTCATGCCAAACCTTGAACGGTTCAACCAAATTAGCAATTGGTTCATTTTGAGATAAAATTGTCTTAATACATTTTGACCAGTCCATCCTGAACATATCCCTTGGCTAAAAAATATCATTCTTTTTTAGCACAAGTTTATCAGACTCGAAAATCACTAAAAATCCAGCTTTGTTTAATAGCGAACCAGAAATAAGATTCTTTCGCATATCTGGAACATGTTTAACATTTGTGAGAATAATCTCTTGTCCAAAAGTTAGCGCAACTTTCACTTCGCCACAACCTTCAATAATAGACGAGCCGGTGTTACTCATAAACAACCTCTCCTCAACATTGCATTTTTGATAGGTACTAAACATATCCTTATCAATGCATATGTGAGTGGTGGCACATGTGTCATACCACCAGTCTTTTAAATTAGCCTCAATTGTATTGACTTCTGTGACCATAGCACAAGTGTCATTTTCAATTAGGTTGCCATAAAGTCTCTTTTTGTCAAACTTTTTACTTGTGTAAGTTATAAGCATTGACGGAATCTGAATACTCTTTTCAGGAGACATCTCAGTTCCCATAGCAAATGGAATCATAAATGGCAGACCACTCTCAAACTGAATTTGAGGCGTCGACTCATTTAATCCATTGCCGATCACACCATCAAATCCATTAAAGATTGATATACTTGTGTTGTAAGACATAATTGAATTTTGAATCTGCTCACAAAATCCAACAAAAAAAATTAGTATAAATATGCAATATCAAACACAATTAAATTTCCAATAAAAATAAAAATAAAACAATCCACAAACTTTAATGGTGCGACTAAATTTAAACAATAACAAATTAAAAAAGATTGTCAACTCAACCGCAATGATAAAGAATTAGACCGGATTGAATTGCAAATTAAACGTACACACTAATTATCAGCTGGTCAAACGATAAAAAACAAATACTTATTTTACACTAGTAATGATGCAGAATGATAAAAGTAATAATAGAAAAACTATGATTGCTTGAAATGGAATCTAAAGTGCCACGAAAATTAAATCCGGTTAAACAAAAATGACAGCAAACAATTGACTATCAACAAATCAATTATCAAGAGAAGAGACGATAAACTATGAGGAATTATTTGATCTAAAATGCAATCAAAGATAATCACCGAGAGAAAAACACCAAAAAAAATAAAAAATTCATTTTTAACTTAATTAGTTCCTGCAAAATAAAATCATAAGCGTAAAGATAAAAGAAATTTCACACTGAGACCGAGAATTATCAGAGCAATCCGATCCCAGCACCTTTTCAGAAATATTGATCAACCTGTTCTTAAAAAAAAACTTTTACAATAATCAGTCCGGTTAGTGCAAAGCAATAAACGGATATTTTGAGTTAAGACTGATAGAACCGTAATATATAAACTACGGAGAACTGAATATTGTAAAAATTAAAATAATAATATTATACCAAATAATAAGAAAAAGATGATACAATCGCAGAGTCGAGATATTATCTCTTTCCTTAACTCAAAATACGTCCCGTAGTGCGACGGTTCTGTAACGTAATGAGTCCCAGGATACAACTGCAAAAATCTTCTGATCTGCGTCACTCTATCAGAAGCCTGACGAAACTTGTTTGTGTATACTCTCAGACTCAAAGAAAAATATCAAAAGAAAAAAATGTGAGAGATTGCTGGTTCCTTTTTTCTTCACCAAATGAATGAGCTTTTTCATGTTTCTATTTAACTTCACAAAGTTAAAGAAAAACGTTTCACATAGTCATAATGAAGACACAAACATATACATTGCTATTAAGTGCAATAATATAGTTGATTCTCCATTACTCACGTTTGACAAGTAGTAATTAGCTTTTGACCAAACAAATTCAAAACCAATATAATACTTTGTATGGGTTTTTCATTTTTATGTTCAAAAAAAACATAAAAGATCATCATAAATAAAATTTGAAATATTAAGTTAATTTGACATATTGTCCAATTATCAAAATCGTTTTCAAATTTAAACCCAAATATCCAAAGTGATCTATTTGTTAAATATTTTATATTTAACCAAATTTAAAACTCTACAAGCTTTTTATATACTCACTTTGGACCTTCATTTCTCATTCAAAATAACTTTGATTTTTGACAAACGAATACACTATCTCATAGTGCTTACGGTGACATTATCATCGTGTCCAAATTCCGATCTTTCGACAGACGTCTCCGTCGAAAAAACCATCGGAAAAATGGTCCACACCCCTTTGTCAAAAACGAGTTCCAACAGTTACAATTCGGGTAACCATAGAAAATGTAAACATTTCATGCAAGTGTTTGCAGGGCAGGGTAGGTGACTCAGCAGAAGCTCAACTAAAGCACGCCTAAAAAGTGGTTGCATGAGCCTCCAAAAAGAACATATACGTCATACCGGCAAGCTCAACTAACGACAACATCACAACTTCCACAAACGTTGGACTCCAATATCTTGAGGAATTTACACTCAATCCTCATATATATATATATATATGTTCCCTGTATTTTCTTTTTCATTTTAGTATTTTTACACTTTACTTTTCCAGCACCTTCTTATGTGAAGCTCAAATGTCTTTTACGTAGACCTCCATTATATCAACTATTAACAAAGGGAATATTGACGGGATGTTACACACCAAATAAAAGCAATATCAGCAATGGATTATCCAAAAAAATTCACCCCTATCGTTGCAGAATTAATACCCATATATCAATTTTCTTCCGGATCCATGTCTTTAAGTTTAATAACACGCCTCCAAAGAAGCTTTAGGAGATCTACCATACAGTAGGGTAATTGCTACTATTATTACAATACTTATGAAACTGAAAACACACACACAAATTATATGTCTGTGAGAATGATACCTCTACTGTTGTTATATGTCATATATGAGCAACCAAGCGAAATGGACAATGATCATTTACATTCCAACTGAAATAAACTCTCAAATGCACGAGACGAAAAATCACATGGTAGAGAAAAGAGAAATAAAGATGAAAAGAACTGAAAAATGAAGTTTTACATCTGAAAGTACTGAACAAGTGATATCTTTTAATAAGGAAAAGATTATTGACCCCGCGCTTGCGCGGAGGTTAACACACCTAGTCTATTAAAATAACACTACTATTAAAGCTCATTAAGCAAATGATTCACGTGTAACCATTTTATTTTTTTCCAAACAAAAAATTAAGAAATCAAGAATCAAGAAGTTTAAATTAGGACTTGGTAGATATATAATACATAGAACTATTTGAAAATAATATATATATATATGATGAACATTGTTTGAAATTGGATTTGTTAAAAAAAAATTAAAATTAAATATAGTTTCGAGATTGTAACATAATATATTTACATGAATACAAAAGAGTAGAGTTCTTTATTGAGAAAATATATATGAACTCGGATTTATTTCCACCCTAACTAAACATAGAAGAGCAAAAAATAGAATCATATGTTAGAGGACTAGTAGCCATTACTACTAGTTATTTTAGATCCCTTTTTGAACATCATCCAATATCATTGGATGAGGCACTGAGAAATATTTCATCGATGACCACTGAATCGATGAATCAGGAAATATCCGGTTACAGAATGGGAAATCAAACTTGCGATGTTTGTGATGGCATTTAGAGAAGACTTTGGGGCCTGATGGCATGAGCGCCTTATTTTACCAGAAATTTTGGATATAGTAAAGAGATATTTGACTTGTATGGTCAATGAGTTTATATTCAAAGGCATTATTGCGCCGGGATTTAATAATACTAACATCTGTCTAATTCTGATAAAGACAAAACTACTTAAATGCTCAATTTCTCCCTTAAAGCTTATGTAATGTGAGCTACAAATAGTTTTAAAGCTCATATGCGAGAGACTAAAGAAGGTTTTGCAAGGGAAATATCTCAAACCCAATCAGACGGGTAAGACATATTACAAACAATATAATGATCGCCCAAAAATGTTCTATGAGCTGAGAATAAAACCAGATGGGAAACATAAGAAGATGGCCATAAAAACCATTCACCGCTCATACCTTTCTTGCAAGTAACTTACCACTTTCTGAGACTGATTTTGGTTTCTACCATCCCACATTTCCTTCGTCATTTTTAGCAGTAGATTTTTTTCTCCACTTTGACAAAAAAGAAATTCTCTTCCAGTTTGTTTTTTTTTTAAATCTAAAATAAATGAAGTCATGTATTCTCCAGTTTATGACAAGTGCACTCTATACTCAATGTTTTTTGGAAATGCCATCCAAAATTCGAACAAAAAACTTTCGTCCCGATCTGACATGGTGCTAACAAACTTAATGAAGTCTCACCATCTTGTTCTTTCCTAACTAAGCACACTTATCCACCACGCCATCTCTTAAACTGAAATGTGCATATTTACTTAAGTAGACCACTATAATCCATAGTGATTTGTGAAGATTTTTATTCATGGACAATCTATTCACAAAAATCCATTGTGATTAAAGTCTCTTTCCACTCTAGCATTGATAACTTACAACAATCCACTTGGCGTCTAATGATATGGTTTTCATCTCGTTGCTATATCAGACTTTCATCCACCCATAGCAACTGCTTCAAATAATAATGCTTTAATCCGCATCATTTCAACCATCACAATCAGTTGCTCTGCTTCCTTCTATACCAAAACACTTTCCTTCATGCGACTAATCGCATTTGCCACTAGATTAACCTTCTTCGAGTGGTGGCTATCTCCAAATCATAGTCCATGACTATCTCCATTCATCTTCTTTGTCTTGGTCATCTTCGGCTGACATTGCGGTCTCATCCTTGACTTCTTGTACTCCAACACGCTTCAATGCGCTACTCTGATCAGAGCCAGTAAGTCAACTTGATAATGCTTCCTCACTCTGTGCACTCATCTCATATGTCACGACATTTACTCGCAACATTCTCAAAAGCTCATTCAACCCTTCTGCTTCCTCAAACCGTTAAACATATAAGTGCTATCAAATTCTTTTAAAACATGAAACACCAAAGTTAGAGCTTTGATGAGCCAATGCATAAGCATTCTTACATGGATGGTACTATCACTGCCATACTCATCCGCCGCACTTTCGGAACCACATAAGTTCCTTTGCATTGTCTCGCTCACTATACTCTACATCTTTTTCCGTCAACTCATTCAATAAATTAACCACTTGCAACACCTTTTAAAAGTTGTCAAATCTTACCCACTAATCCGACGGAGTTTCTGATCTTTATTGGATCATTTGTCCACGGACAATTGCAGTGGCTGTGACCTTTCTTCGATTCGCACCACTCTTCCTTTGGGCGCCAGTTAGCCTAAGAACCAATGCACATGTTCTAAAACTGCACCTCTTAACTTCCATAAAACTTTTTGCTTTCATAGCCACTCTACCACGTTGAAGTTTTGATCAACACCTCTCCTTGCTCATCTCTCGAATCCGCGATGGTCCTAAGACTAATTTGCGCTCGTTCTTCACCATCTATTTCATTCTTATTTCTGGTACCACCGAAATCTCAAACCATTTCCTCATTCTTTGAAATATCAGCTTTTCGTTTCCCATTCAATCTAACTGGCGATCTTTTACAATCCACGTTAGCTCGGAATGCGCAATAAATCCATTCTAAGGATTCCTATGTACCATTTACCTATATGTCCACGCTTTCCACCATCATTGAAACATCTTGATAAATGATATGCAATTTGGAAATCACCATTTATGCTGCACGACCAAATCTGATCTCGTCCTCGAACTCATTCTTATGTGACCAATGGTTGGCAATTTCCTGCGACACAAAGAATGCGACACCCAAAGTCGAACAAAGTTTGGCATTCACCACCACACCACTAACAAGCTGATTTACTCCGTCCTTACGTCCACCTTGTGAACCCCTAGTACCACGTTCTACTAACCACACACACGTTCTTGTTTCACTTCCATCGAGCCATTAAGCTTCCATGAAGTGTGCTACACCACCCACGAACATCCAACATTTCATAATTCCATGATACATTTAATTCCTTCATTATCATGAATTAACTTAGGATCTCTCACAATCCTAGCTTGCCAGTTACTGAACCAACAATTCATATCGCATATTGCTTCGTACTTTCTACCATCGTATCCACTCCTTCACTAAAGCTGAACTATATTGATCCATCGCACACGGATTTAAGAACATTTACACCTGCTAACCTAACCAACCTGATACCCTCATTGCCTACTTTATGAAAAAACCCGATAGACGACACTTTTTCATATATAACAAGACATAAGTTAGTTTTCACTAACTTCCTACAACTATCAAACACAATTTCGCTTAGCTATTTACTAAGCAATCCAATCATAAACACATACTAAGATATACCCTAGAAAATCATACCACACATCCTTCGTGCGAGACATAAACATTCGGTTTCTTTCCACTCTTACCCCACAAATAAAATTTTCGAAAAGCGGCCAACTAGGAAAGAACTGACTGGCCTACCCCGCTCTGATACAAAATTGAAAAAATCCAACCCCGAAAATATTTGAAAAATATGTTGAATATTCTAAGTAAAGATCGAGTCAAATTTTATCAAATGTAACGAAGAAACATTGCCACCATATTAACGAAATACGAGACTAAATATTGAACATATTTTTGTCTCAAACATTACCAAAGTTTAAAATACCCTTTTCCGATAGTCTTTATAACCTCGCGCTCCGGTCCACACAATCAACCTTACTTGCATCCGCAAAAGAAGGCATGAGTATACAAAATTACTCAGTGAGGACTCTCAAAACCGCCCACATGAACTCAATAATCAGGCAATCAAATTCCACATTACATTCTAACAACCTAGCAATTCCATTCTATCAACCTAGCAATTCATTTTCCATCATTTCTTACTTAGTCATTTTCTTTCCTATTACTTATTTCATTTTCATGCATTCAAAAACTAACAACCTAACATCCGGTTGTATCATTCATTTACTTCAGCATTTCCTAACATTTCAACCCGAAGGTCTATCAACCTGTGGGCGTAGCCAAACATGCGGCCGTAGCCAACCTGCGGCCGTAGCCAAACCTGCGGATGAAGCCAAACCTGTGACCCGTCGGTCCATTACAGCCGTAGCCAACCTGTGGCCGAAGCTAACCTGAGACCCAATGTCCATTACGGCCGTAGCCAACCTGTGTCTGAAGCCAACATGCGACCCGAAGGGCCATAATGGCTGAAGCCAGCATACACGGCCAGAAGCCAAAACATGATCATAACATCTTTACGGCCCGAAGCCAAAACATATTTCCTTAACTTAATCACGTTCTTCTAATCCTTTATTTTCCTTTAATTAGTTCAATTCTCAATCCGTTTCTATAACATTTTCAACCTAACATTCCAATTCTTGTCGGATCAGATCTAAGTACTTTACGTAAACATCTCAATTAACATAACATCATTTCACGTAATCTAACATGAAAATATCCTATGAATGTATGAACGTTCTTCGATCCTTGAGAACTATCTAAAAAAATGAAGAACGAAATTTCCATAAATAATTCCTCTAATGCATAATCTTCATCCTAACAATCCAACTATGATAAAAATACTAACTATTAAGTTGCCACGAATCACGTCCTCACCTCGACTGATCTTAAAAGATCGAAGACTCTGAACCTTCATGCGTTTCGTGGCGAAGAACTCTCGGCTCCTCCTTGTTCGATCCTTCTTCTCGAAATCTTCTCTCCTAGAACTTCGTTCATGCTCTAGCTTCTCTATAAGTCTTGTTTATGAGTTAAGTGGGAAATGGAGGCTGGAGGTATCCTTTTATACTTATTTTAGTACTTGCTCACCAAGCCGGCCATTAAGTGTTGTTCCTTATTTAGTTTGGTCAAACTTATCATCAATGGCTCCACGAATATCTACGCTTATTGCCTTATATGATCCTGCAGACCCGACCTTCCTTTCGTATAATCTCGTCAGTTGCACATGATCAAACTTGCTTTACTTGGAACCCGCATTCTCCGATAGCCAAACTTTCCATTGTTAAACTGGCAGTCTGTAATTCCCTTACTTAGACCTTTGAGCGCTCTATGTGTTTACCGAACATCCGACACTTAGTCAAAATGTGGCTTATTCTTCTAACCCTCATGATACAAGTGTTTCCACACTTAGAAAAATACGCTCCTTATACAACTATACCTCTTTCGATTATTTCCTTTGAATTTGAAAATACTCCGGAACAGGTCGTTACAAAGACTTCTTCAGAGAAGGAAGGTTTAGTAGTTATGTGAGTTAATAATACTATGTTGTTGTACTACTTGTACGCTACTTAAGGGGGAAAGTTCCCTAAGATCTTTTATCAAATGATCAATTAAGAAAAGCTTATCCTTTCTTTAAAGTTCTAATTTCTGAATTGTTTAGTTGGGTCGTTTTAATCTTACAAAATATTCAGCATGGTCACCATATTTATTTCTGAAATTGTAATGCCGTTTAAATTTAGTATAATAATTTACTTTAGTTAATGATGTTAATTATGATTGTAATATCATCTTTTGATGGTTAATTATTTGAGTTTCAATAAATTTGTTAAAACCCACTAACCATTTAACAATTCATAAACTAATAAAATCTAATAAATGAGAAAAAAACATATAATTCTCAAATATTTGTAAAGCCTCAAGATATTCACTTTGATCTTTATGTATCCAAAAATGGATGAAATTATTTGGTGAAAATTATTAAGAAATTTCTTTTACGAAGAAAATACATATATTTATGAATAAAATGATTCTATGAACTATAGATGATATATGATAATTTAGATCTATGTCAATAATTTGATAGTTTAAATTTAGAAGTATAATATCCTAACTAACATAGGGTATTGGTGATGATTGGTTGGACTTGAATTCTGATTTACCTTTATCTATTTTTTAAATCACTCATTCTTGTCAATTATGATGTAGCTTTATTTTTAAAGTTAAAGCTTAGCTACATCATTTACATTTTTATTTTTTGTTTCATGTTTTATTTTCTATCCTTAAAACAACTATTAATTTTCTTTTTAAATTATAGTATTTTTAAAGAAATTACCAAGAATAGCATAAGTTATTTACCACTTTGTAAAATACATATTATCAAAAAATATTAACATTTGGATTTACACTTTAGTAATTATTGTTTAGGGTTTAGCGTTAAAGGGGTGAAATTGAGTTTCTAATTATTTATAAATATTAGAAAAGTTATTAAGTCGATTTTCATCAAAAATTTAAAGTATTTTTTTAATAGTCATTTATTAAACGTAAATTTATAAAGTGGTATCAAACTTAGGGTATAAATAAAATTTCATCTATTTTCTATAACAAAATAACATACTAGTACAACACTAAAAGTTCCAGACTAAATTCTACAGTAAAACTTTTATATGTATAGTCCAACCAATCATTCCCATTATATAGTTTTCACCTGGTAATATCTATTAAATAACTAAAAACAACGTGCTTATTTCTTTTTTTCTTTTCTAACTAAATCACATATGAGATTGAATAGTTAAATAACTTAATCTTCCTTTTTCTAACGTATGAATTGAAATTTAGAAAATAGCAAAAATTGTAAATAAGAAAAAAAAAGATAATTCTTATAAATTTTACTAACATATTTTCCTTTTTTTATTAAGATAATACCTAAAAGTAAGGAAATTGTTTAATATATGAGGAAATATCTAATCTATTAAAACTGAAGTACAAATAAGAAATAACCCTTGATTTTGTTTAATATTTACAAGGAATGCCACTGATATTATCCTTGCATCCAAACATCTAACATATAATTCTTAACAAGAAAACAATAAAGTTTGGCTAAGCTCATTAACAACTTTTGTCATATGAATTGAAGACTTCATAAAAACGTGTATATGTATTTTCTATTTTTTTATAATAAAAACATAATTATACATATATATATAGCATTAAATTATTTTTATTTTTATTCATATTCATATAAGTTACTCAACTATATTTGAACTATAAAAGGGATAATGATGTTAATAATTTTCGATTATAATCTAAACTTATTCATTTACAGTAACAAATCATGTAGCTTTTCATAACAATTTAATGACAAAAATAAATATTAATATTTATTATAAATGGTTATATATACAAACAAATACAATGTATTATTCATGTGTACGATATATATATCTAATAAGAATAACTTATGTAATTTATAAATTTCAAAAAGTTTAATCACCATATAATACATATACACAATTTGTTCTAGGACGGATCGAATATTCGAGGTATTTTAGGATATACGGATTTTGATATGCATTCGTCGGATTCGTAAAATTGTTATCCGGATCCGGATATTCAGGGTTAGGATATTCGGAATAAAATCTGAATACACACGGATAACCGGATCTGTTTTTTTCAATTAAAAATAAATCAAAAACTAACTATTAACCATATATTCAGTTTATTTAAAATTATTATTTAAAAAGCCTTAAATCATTAAAATTTAATAAAATTAAAATTTTAGTTATTTTATATAAAAGTATATATAATATACATAGATAACTATAATTAAATTTTAAATATTTAATATCCGAATCCGGATATCTAGACCTAAAATTTTAATATCTGAATTTGTACGTGGATCAGTCGAATCCGTAAATTACTATCAGGATCCCGGATCGGATATCGAATATTAAGTTCTAGTCATATGTACAATTATATCAAACAAATTGCTTAAAATATTTATCATTTATAAAAATAACATCCGCGCGAGCGCGTGGGTCAAAGGCTAGTATAAATTAAAAAAGGAAGCACATGTTTTATTAAGGTGACTCAGATTATAATAATTCTGTTAATATGAACTGACTTGGGCTTTCAAATATATAAAATTAGTGCATATTTTAAAGTTAAAGATATTACCTTTTATAGAGATTTTGTCTGATAATAATTTGATTACAAAAGAAAATTACTTTTTTATGATAATGTGGTTACAAAAATATTATTTATAATAAAAAATATTAAGAATGACCACTGTAATAATCAACTCAATTCATTAAAGTATTAATGTAATAAACCATCGTTAGAATTAATGTGAATATGACCCGTAGAAAACTAACTTTTAAAATAATATTATAGAGATGTTGTTGTAAATAAGGGATTAAGGGTACGTAATTATTTAATTTTATTAAATTAATTACTGCAACATGGTCATAATTTAGTTTTATTTTATTAAATTATTTACTATTTCATGATGTTCTTGCTGCGCTAAAATTGGAGTCAAATATCATTATCACTTTCCTTCTAATATTATTTTTTTTTCTTAAAAAAGTCTAGTCCCATAATTAATTATTTTAAAATAAAAAGTCTGAAATGTTTACCAAAATAAAAATAAAAGGTTTACCAAAAACAAAGTCTGAAATATTGTAAAGACAAAACGCTTAGATAGCTTTGCGTCTGCTTTATCACGTCTGGTTCTCCAAAGTAGCGTTAGCGTTTGCTATAGAACTCCAGAAGTGATGTGTGACTTTATTATATATATAGTTTAGAGCACCCTCATTGAAAGTTTATGGGTAGAGTTCACACGGAAATCAAGAAAATAAAATAATAAAATAATAAAAACTTATGAACCTCTTTCTCCTAAAGTTCTCTCGGGTGAACCCCTCTCTCCTAAGGTTCACCACGTGGCGGCCCGGTATTGGTTTTAGAATTTTTTTTTTTTTAAAGAAAATCAAAAAAAAAACAGAAAATTTTTAATAATAAAAAATTGATTCACGTGGATGCTCTTAGCACAACTTGCCACCAAAACATTTTGTGTCATTTTATCTTATCGCCGTAAATCAAGATGACTGGTCCAAAGCTTATCTTGTGAGTTATATCTCTCTCTCTCTTCTCTCTCTCATATACGCACACTCTCTCTCTCAGTAATCTCAGATTAAAAATGAAGGTTCATGTGACGTTATTATAGATAATTATCTTATATAATATGTCCAGGACTTGAGGAATTACGTAGATTTTGTTCTTTTTTGTTTAAATTCGGCAAAATCAATAACTCGTATGAAACCGTTAGGGTTTTACGGTTGTGTAATAAGCAAATAGGGTATTTTAAGACGTAAACATGATCTTCTGTTCGAAACATATATAATTTACTATTTTGATGCATGTCATAAACTGCCATTGACTCTCTTAAACGATTAATTTGAATTTGAGACATATTTTATCTAATGATATTTAATGTGTTATGGTTCCATAAGCAAACCATATATATGTTCGTTGGTTTAACATTTTTTATCTAAAATATATTATAGATCAAAGGAAGAATGTCAACAACAACAATGGGTCTGAGAGAAAAACAGTTGTCACTTTTGCGGACCTTCCGTCACACCTTTGGAAATGATAATGTCTTATCTTTTGATTAAAGACAGAAAGCATCTTCTGTCTGCAAGGCTTGGCTTGTAGCCGCTAAGTATGTTCGGCGTTGTTGAAAAGCATCCGTGGGTTATCTCCATTCCTTACGGTGGCAAACTTGATTGATCTCTTTGATCCATTACACTGGAAAAGGTATACACTGAATGTGCCTGAGATAGCTGGATGCTTTGTTTGTTACTCGAAAGATGGCTGGTTGCTTATGCAGAGATCAAGCTTAGTGGACCTGTTCTTCCTCAACCCGTACACTTGGGAGCTCATAAGCTTGCCAAAATATAACTCAGCATTTCAGAAGATATCTTTCTCTTCTGCCCCTACATCGGGTACTTGTGTGTCGGTCGCTTTAAACTTTATGTGGATATTATCGCTTGGAGATCAGCATTTGCTATCCTGGAGCAAGTTGAGTGGCTTACTATGGAGTTTCCTATGAGACGAGAATGGATGTTTTAGGATGAGGAACAACGTGTATTTAGCCAAGTATAGTTTTTATCGCATGGAGTGTGAATTCTACTCGCTTCTTGAAGGCAGGCACTATCCGCGTCAGCTTCTAAACATTAACAGTATCACAAATGCTGAATGAACAAAGCTTTGTTGAGAATCTTTGGATCGATCCACCACCGGACGTTTTAGATTCTAAGCTAAGGAAAGGGAAGGGAAGGCAAACGTAACTATTGCGCTTTGAGGTTTTTGTTTTAATTATATATATATATATATGTATTGTTCATTGCATGTGCAAAACTTAAAGACTAGCGTTTACAGTTTGACATTAGGATGATTCAAATTTCTAATTTTCTGATTATTTTGACATATGATGATTTCAGACAATTTAATTTATTTTTCTAATTATTTTGGTATGATGATTTAAAGTTTATTAATCCATTCAGATGCATCCTTTCTACCTAACTTCAGTTGATGATAGGCAAGTAGATTTCTACTCTTACATAGCAACCATATTATTTAGAGCATGTCCGTTCATAAAGTTTCACGATATGAACAAAAATACAACATTTCAATTCTATTTAAATTTTGTTTAAATTTTCATACTAAGAAGAGGACATGAAAGTGACACATAGGGAAAAGGGTATCATGAGGTTTCAGATACTTCTCTTTTTCTCTTTCATATATTTTTTATAATTTAATTTTGGATGAGAACTTCTATGAGAACCTCCAATTGGAGACGCTCTTACGGGTGGTTTGCTTGAAATTTAATGGTACGGAAGATATATTGCATGAAAAAAACAAATTCATAATTCTAACTCCAGATATGCAATTACATAAAAAAATAAAGGAATTTGGGATCCCTGACGCTCACGATACAGCTTGAGAGTACTCAAATTCAAAGGATAGATGTTGAGTAGTTTTGCAACATCTCCATCATATCGAGTGTTCTCTCATAGATCTTAGGAGCTGTTTTGAATCACCTGTTGGTGGAAGTTCTCGATCGGATACAGATAGATGAATAGCCAACCAGTAACCTTATTTGACAGTGTATATATACATCCTCAGTGTATGACTAAAGTATCTCCCACATAGAACTCGACAATCAGGTTTTTGTATATCGTCTAGATTTTTAGGGGCCTAATACTCCTTCCTTTTTAGAGCAGAATAATGGGAGTCTCTTAAGGTGGGGTTCTTAGCTTTCTAAGAGCCGTATCTTAGCTTTTAACTAAGAAAAGCTAAGAACCGTCTCTTAAATAAGAACCATAAGAGCCGTCTCTTAGCGGGAAAAATGCAAAAAAAAAAAAAAAAAAATTAAAAAGACAAATTTTTCCGTTTAAGAACCCCCACCTTAAGAGACCCGGGTTAATCGTGGCCTTAGGGCAAACTGATTCTATTCAAGCATACCTAATGCATTTTTAGACCATTTTCTTTTGAGCTCCACCAAAACTTAGCTAATATGACACTTAATAAACTTCACAAATGTTTTTTGTGAGCTTACTTACGTTCATGGAAAAAAATTGGATGGCAAGAGGAACATATTTTAATAGTACCTCTTCCCATGCTTGTGAGAGGAATTTCTTACTCCATCCTTCCCGTCTATACTTTCATTTTGGTAGTAAATTTAGCTTTACTACCATATAGGCGTGGGCACTTGCCTGATACCCGAAGCCGCATCCGAACCCGATCCGAAAAATCCGAACCGATAGTAGTAAAATACCCGAATGGGGTATTGAATTAGATGAGATTGGATATCCCGAACCCGAACGGGTAATATCCGAATCCGAATGGATATCCGAAGATAACCAAACATATGTATACTTACCTTATATTTTTAGTTTACATCCTCTCAATTTATTTAAAATATTATATATGATGTTATTCATACTTTAAAACTATATAATATACATATAATTACGAATAAAAATGATTGATACTCACTTGAAATGTATGCCAAGATTTTTTGTTTCACACATTAACAAAGTTATATCTAAAATTTAAAAACAATAACCAAATTAGTGTCTTTTTATTTTTGAAATGTTATCTCCAAATCTATTAATCATTCATCTATAAAAAGTAAAAAATCAGTTAAGTGAAATTTATATTTTTATATACAAGAAACTTGAGAAATGAAAATTTTAATTTTTTTCTTTCAAAATGTAAATATCCGAAAACCCGACCCGAAATAACCAAACCCAAACTAAAAATACCCGAACCCGACCCGAAATACAAAAATACCCGAACGGGTTCTATACCTCTATACCAAAATATCCGAAATCCGAAGTACCCGATCCGAACCCGAACGGGTATCCAAATGCCCACCCCTACTACCATATGTGGACTGAAGATTCGGGAGCGTTAAAATCTTGTTCTTAGCCACTTCATATTTCTTATATATTAATCCTGAAACATTACAACATATTGGTAGCTCCGTGTCATCACTACTATGATTCTTAGAATTCTTAGAAAAATAAGTTGCTTCATCTAAACATATATTATACTTTTATTAAGCTAATTATCAAATTAATTAGTAGTGTAGAAAATAATATTTTCCATTCTTTCTTTAATAAAAGTTACGTAATCACCATATATAAATTAATAGTTTTGACTACTAATTAATATTTATTATATATTTATTAAGGAAAGAATATTTTTATTAAGGAAAGATATCAAATTAATATTTTCTATAACTAAATATATATATTTATTAAGAAAGAAAATAAACATTTATTATATATTTATTAAGGAAAGCTATCCAAATTAATATTTTTATTAATAAATATAAAATATTTTATAATATCTTTATTAAGGAAATAATATAAATATTTATTAAGTAAATAATTTATTTTATACCACTACTAATTAATATTTATTGAGGAAAATAATATTTTAAATTACACTTCTAATTAATATTTATTAAATTAATTGAGATGGTGAATTATATACAAATAATCATAAAATCATATAAATATTTGAGTATCATTTAAATTAAATATTTATCATATATAAAATACATAAAATGTTAATTTCAAATTTTCATTGAGTAGAAGCATAAATTAATAAAAATAATATTTTTGTCATAGAAAATATAAAATGTTAATATATTTATATGAGTACAAGCCTAAATTAATAAATATTCTTATTAAAATATAATATATATATATATATATATATATATATATATATATATATATATATAATATATATATATGTCGGTGTCATTTAAATTTAATTATATACCATATAAATAAATAATGATTATTTTTTTACCAACAAATATTATTGTAAATAAAAGATGGATTTTTTATTTATGTGTTTACTCCAATTTAATTACATATGTAATAGTTACTCCTCAATTATTCAATATATTATTATTGCATAATACGTAAATGAACACAGAATAAATAATAGTATGTATAAATAATTTGTATACATAATTAATGTTCATTCCGCACAAGCGCAGATCTCAAATTTTATTTGATCATATCATTTCAAAAATAAAATTATTCATATCGAAATTGAAAGATGAATTATAACATTTGGATGATATCATTGACGCCCAATGTAAATTAAATAGGTTAAAAAATGAATTGTCAACAAACATGACCCTACTCATCTACCTTATATTGACAGTTCATTATTATACGTTTGGGGACTTATGACATGATAGTTGAACAATCAAAATTAATATTCAACGATTATTAGTATATAAATTTCACTCCACGCATGTGCGCGGGTAATCACCTAATTTTGCTATTATTATTCTTGGGAGTCTTTCAATATAACTCAAGATTTGTGGTCAAATGTAAAAGAAATTTTCTTTTTATAACTTTCATTTGCCCTATTCACCATAAAATTCTGATTATTAACGAAAATGCATTACCTTTTTTCTTCAAAATTTCTTATTTTTACTAACAAATCCTCCTTTTCATCACTTATTTACCAAATTATCATTGTCATCAATATATAAACCACCACGAACAATCAACTTCAAGATTTAAATGTACTTAAAATCGACTTGTATATCTTCATATCCTCATTACTTGCACATATAACTACTTCTTTTCACTTTCTCTCTCACTTTATTCCAAAATCTTAATTTTTTATTTCAAACTTTATAAACTTATTGGGGTTATTCAAGTTCAGATTTTTGGTCAAGAACGAGTGGATAACTTTCATTAAGAAGTTATATGTTATTAGTGAAGTTAAACATGAATCTCACCGGATATAAAAATGATATTTCCATTTTTTTCAGATTTGTTTCGCGAAAAAGACTTATGTAAAATTTCTCTAGTTTTTTTTCTAGAAAAGTCTTCTAGTCAATTCATATGTTATGCGTTTTCATAGAAGATTTTTTAGAAGTTTTCTTACTTTTCTTTGCAACAAAAAAAATAGACTAAACTTCTTCAAAAATCTTTTTTGATAATTATGTTAATTTTGTAATTGACCAAAATTTTACAAAAATTTGACTTTTACTAAGAAGATTTCTCGAAAAGCCAGATAAGCAGATAAGCAGGAGGCATATCAATTTCATAGACAAGGAAAGAGTGAAGCAGTGGGGACCACCATGGCCTTCTCATGGTCAAAAGCGAAGAACTTAGCTGTTGCATTTTGGAATGTCCGTCATTTCACAAGTTTGGTTTTACATCAGAGTCGCATGTGGTGTCACGCTGTGTTTAAAAAAGAGTCGCCTACGCTAGCTAAGGCTAAAGGCGAGGTCCAAAAGGTGGGTTGTCGCCTTGAGAACTTGAAGCCAGGAGAATTCAGGATGGTAGATGCTCCATCCCACCTCAAGCCGCCTCGAAAGCCTCACGCCTCATGTCGCCTTCTCGCCTTCAGCAAACAAAGGTAAACTTTCTGGAAACCAACATATTTAGTTCTGAATTTATAGGTAATAATGACTAAAAGTAATATATTTGCTTACCCTTAATGTTTCTAAAACTTAAAAACACGTTAATGTATGCTAAAAACTAATAACCCTAATTACATGACTTAAACTCTGATGGTGTACTTGAACAATATAGTCAATGGTTGTGTTGCAAGTGTTGCTACAAAGCGTGAGATCATGGAACCATGTTACAGTGTCAACGGTATCTTGTATACAAAGTAACCTTAAACTTGCACTTTATAGGTTCAATATCACATTCAATAATAAAATTCTTCTTTTATTTGTGGATGTAACCAAGTTGGTGAACCACGTTAAATCTCTATATTATTGCTACATCGTTTTAACCATTTGTTTCCGGATATGTTCCTCTCTCATGCCCGTTACAACATTATTCATTTAGCCTTTTTATCATTTAAAGATTAAGTTTAACTAAATTGAAGCACACTTATTGTTATTATATTGTTGAGTTACCCAAATTAGTATCTCATTGTTAAAGATGCTCTTAGTTCTCTCAAACTACTTAGTTATTATCATATAAAATGAAAATTGATTTATTTTGTCAACTTTTATATTGTATTAAAGGTCATGGGTGTAATTACAAATGAAATCAAACTACTCCTTTCATAAAATCCATAAGCCCAAAACGAAAACTAGGTTAAAACAAATGTAATCATGTGTCTTTCTATATGTCTTCAGTTTGGCTTAATGGATGAAACGTGTTGCACAAAGGATGAAGAGTGTCAGATGCCAGAGAAGTCACCGCCTCATCTTCCGGTGACACCATCTGGAACAATTTCCGAATCTGACATCTGATATGTAGCTTGATTATATTTGTGTTCCTACCTCCCTTAATCACCTCTGCCTCCAAAGATCCACATCGTTTATGCTAGATATGAAATTACCAGAGGCTTCAATGATTCAGATACAGTTATTGTTGAAACACTTACACAAACCGAGGAGACCAACATGCAAAACTCAATTTTTTACCTCTTAAGAATACTTTGCCTAACCATCTAAGGAGAAAATTTGATTTTTTCAGAGACAATGTTCAAAGATGACCAACAGTAAAAGATAATAACTCAGGAAAATAAATGTGATATGATAACATGAGTACAGAGGGTAGAAGTTTACATAGTTTTATTCAAAAGTAACACACCAAAATCACCTTGTGAAATCACCTCTGACAAAGCGGAAAATGTCATCGTAAGATCATAAAAGTATTTTTTTCTTCTTTTTTTTTCTGCGAAGGATTTTAGAGAGAGAACACATGTGAGAGATTACTACTTTATTGGTAAGAAAATTCCCTTAAACTTTGAAAACTTTGAGATTCTATTGTTATTCGTTCATTAATTTCAAAAGTTTTAATAGAATTCATGATTATTGGTTTAAAAAGAAATTTAAAATCCATTTTAACTAAATCTAGTGTTATTGGGAGATGAATTCTATTCATTTTTAATCATAAGATTCAACTTTCAAAATATCTTATATATCCATGAGATTTTCAAAATTCATGTGATAAAAAATCTAGAAAACAAAATGATATTGTTTAATTATTATTGATTCTCTATTCATTTTTACTCAAAACACTCAACTTTCAAAATAATTTGGACTTTCAATTATATGTCCAAAACTATAACTCATTACATTTATATACTTACATTATTGAATGTATAATTATATTTATATTTTTATCATTATATTTATATTATTTTATCATTAATTAATAAAAACTAAATATATGAACGATTAAACATACATAATGCGGTTAAAGTTGTTAATATAATACTCATCTTATCATTATTAACATAATTTCTTATTTACTATTATTATTTTATTTTTAACATTAAATTATGTTTTGAACAAAAAAATCATGATATATGATTTATAAAAGTATAAATATAAATGATATATTTACTTTACAAAAAGAATGATTGAAAAGAAGTAATACATATTTATGAAAATCTATACCAATCTAGAAAAGTTATGATAAAATTTTATAAGTCAAAGTATATATATGAACTATTAAAATTCACCAAGTCTACACAAATTGATTTTCCAATAAGTTCAATTAAGATTTTGATTGTGAGAATCTTTCTTTCAGGATTTTGCACATGAAAGCTTTTAGAAAATCTGTAATGTTCTCTTTTCATTAATTGAGACCAAATACCAAAAACTCTACAACAACCTTACGTGTACTAAACATAAGGCCTTTACTGCTTTTTCCAGGTTTGTCTATATAAGAACATTTCTAAAAAGATATTATATTTTAAAGTTTGCAAAAATTTATATTTAACGTTTAAATGTATTTTTATCCAAAACAAAATTTTCAAACTTAAGTTCAAAAATATTTATAATTTATACTATAGTCCTTATATGTATCATAATCAATTTAAATCTATAAAACTTTTATAAAATTAGCACATATATAGAAATATTACAGAAATTTCAATAAATAAATATTACACTAAAAATATGCACTTTTAATTGAAATACATAATTAACTAATAAATTACAAGTAAATACCACTTTATTCCATTAAAGTATTTCAGTAATACTCTCATATATGATCAATTAGTGCATTTGTTAAATTTTTTTTGTAATATTTTTGTTGTCTAAATCTAGTTTAAAAATATTCTAAACCTTATTCTAAAGTTTTTATTTAATTTATGTGTAAAACTTAACTTTGAAATATTTATGCAATATAATTCTTAGAATAAATAAATGATAAACATTTAAAAATTATAAATGTGATGTGAATTGTAAAGATCAGTATCCAAATAAAAATATGAAACTTCGGATTTGATGTTTTGAATAGTGACACTTCAAATATGAAATTTTATTACTCAAACTTTAAATTTATAGTTTGAATTTTAAAATTTTTTATATTTAAAGTTATAGAATGTCTTTAGAGATGCTCTAACACGGTATCCGTTCCGAAAATGTTTTGTCCATAAATACAGCACATGAAGTTCAAAGACCAACCAGAATTATTGCTGGATATTGATCTCCTCCCAATTTATAACAAAATGATACACAATTTTAAAAATACTCACATAGAATAGAACATTTTGTACCTGACGTAAAGTTATACAGGCTACGAGCCTATGATATGAATAAATGAATGGGGAACTCATGATGATGGTGATGATAACATCATTGACAATAAGAAAAAATGAATGCGTAATTTTTTTTTTCTTTTCTTCTTATTATACATCTGTACATGGGGGGGGGGGGGGGGGAAGGAGGGGACGAGTCAAATTTGAATACCAGAGGATTAGATATTTTTGTAGAATAATACTTAATTATACATTTTTGATTATTCTACAAGAAATTGGTACTCTTCACATCCTCAGAAAACCCTATAAAAACAAACACTTTCACTACATTTCTCTTCATCTCTCTCTCAAACACACTCAACAATCCTTAATCCATATAACACATAGTCTATCTTTTGAAAAATGGCTTCAAAGAACTCAGCCTCTCTTCCTCTTTTCTTTGCCCTCAACATCATCTTTTTCACGTTGACTGCTGCAACTGAATGTGGCTGCAGCACAAGTCCCAAACCCAAGCCGGGCCCAAGTCCTAAGCCTAAGCCGCTCCCAAGTTCCAGCCCCCCCAAGCATGTCCCAAGTCCGTCTGTTCCAAGTCCGTCGGTCCCAAGTCCTAACCCTAGGCCTGTCACACCTCCGAGCACCCCTGGTTCATCCGGAAACTGTCCTATAGATGTCCTCAAGCTCGGTGTATGCGGAAATGTTCTAAGTGGCCTACTCAACATAAATTTGGGTCAGCATCAGCTCAACCATGCTGCTCGGTTGTTGAAGGTTTGGTTGACCTCGAGGCTGCAGTTTGTCTATGCACTGCTCTTAGAGCTAACGTTCTTGGAATCAACCTTAACGTTCCTATTTCTCTCAGTGTTCTTCTCAACAAGTGTAACAAGAAGGTTCCGTCTGGTTTCGAATGCACTTGAATCGGCTATGCATTGTTTCCTCTTCAAAATATAATTACAGTTTGATTAATAACGCATACAAGAGCTTAATATTTGAATATTAATGTTATTTTAGTAATTACTAAATGCGTAATGAGTTTCATGCTTGCATTTGGATCATTACTATTGTTACAATCTCCAGATTGAGATAATATCACTATGATATTAATGAAACGATACTTAAAATATAATTATTAAAATTATAAAACGATGACTACCTTTCTCTAAAATTGTGGTGTAGTTGAAAATCATTATATGTTCAGCAAACAGGTCAGTTATTCAAATGCCCGATCAGTAAGACTTATGTATGTGGTTGGAGCCTTATATATAGAGATCTTGTGACGTTTAGTTTAAACAAAATTAAGTAAGGCTGTGCTGAGAAGCCTTAGTTCTTGGCCAAATAAATGATACCTTGCATGAACATTTAAGGACAATGTTCAAAATAACAATCACTAAACATTGTTTCTGTACAATATTTTTTTTCGTTTAAAATGTGGTTAGTTCAACTGGAGAAACACTAAAAACAATGTATAGAGATCAATAGTTAAATTAGAACTATATTACATACTTTGATCTTGGATTGGAGAAAATACATATTTCAGTCCAAAACCTTTTTATCAAAAATAAAATAAAAATGTAATATACATTTCATATTAAAATGACTAAAAATTCCTTTGTACTAGTAGTAATACGTACTAAAATCCAAATTGAAATGGGAACCAAATATAAGATTTTTTTGTATAATTATTTATAAAAAACTATATTTCTTTCAGTGATATTTATGCTATCTTGGAATTTTAAAATTGTTGTTCTACTTTCAGAACAAATTTTGTGCTTTTATTTTATCCCCCAAATTTTAAAAGTAATGTCATTACTCAAATTTTAAACTATACATTTTTGCGTGTTTTTGTTCTGGTACAAAACATATCAAATTTGAATTCATATTGTGATACAAACATACAGTGGTAACACAAACACTAACCACTATTATATTGAAAAATTAAAGTTTATGTGTGTTAGGGTTGTATGACTTCTGATGTGTGAATGTGAGTTACATTAAGCTCAATGCCAGAAGTAAGTTGACTTTATGGGGACACTGGAGTCTTTGAGCCAGCCTAAAGATATTTACATATGTAATTGCAAATAATCAATGAGTCAGAGAAAGGGGTTTAAATAGTCGAAATGAAAACTGAATAACATAATCAAAATTTTAAAATGTAGTTAATGAAATTTTTGATATTAATTAGAAATGTTATGATAAACAGGTCACAAAATATCACCTATGCATTCTTATCGTTGATTTGTTTTTTAAAACACATAATATTTATTTTCTTATAACATATGTATGTATTTATTATATATCATCTCCAATAAACTAACTCTTATCAAATTAATAAAAATAAAAATCGAATGGCGTTGAAAGTATCTCAGTTTTGAAATACAAATAAGAAAAAATTTATAAAGGAAATATACATAAATAAATCTATAGATATATTTTTTAAATACTTAAATTTGATTTATTCCTTACTTTTAAAAGAAATTACACCTATATATATATTGCAAACATAAATGATAAATGCTATTTAAACTATTTCGAAGACCTACTTACCACCATGATAGAAAGATAATTACTTGGAATATCTAGAAACAAAATGAACTTAAACTTCGCACGTGTGAAATGATAAAAACTAAAAGTATTAAATAGCTGCCCAATCAAATTGCATTCCCTCGTTAACAAATATCTTTCATAACCATGGTCCAGTTGAATTTGTTAATTATTTCTTGCTCTTTGTTTTATTTTCTGAAGAAGTTCGAAGATATTTAACAGCCATGTTACAAAAAAAAAAGTTCAAAGATATATATGTACCATCGGTTTTAACTATTTTGTGGCCCTAACATGTCATTGTCACTGTTTTTGTATTTTATGATAACAAAAACAAACACCCAAAAAAAGTATTTTATGATAACCGGTTTTAACATTCATACGAATGGAAATTAAATTTTATGCGTGTTAGGGTTGTATGACTTCTGATGTGTGAATGTGAGTTACATTAAGCTCAATGCCAGAAGCAAGTTGACGTTATGGAGACACTGGGGTCTTTGACTCTTTGAGCAAGTCTAAAAATATTTACATATGTAATCGCAAATAATTAATGAGTCAAAAAGGGGTTTAAATAGTCGAAATAAAAACTGAATAATATAATCAAATTTTAAAATTTTAGCTAATGATTTTTTTTGATATTGATTAGATATGTTATGATAAACAGGTCACAAAAATCATCTATGCATTCTTATTGTTGATTTTTTTTTTAAAAAAAACACCTAATTTTTATTTTCTTATAACATATGTATTTATTTATTATATATCATCTCCAATAAACTAGGTATTATCAAATTAATAAAAAAAATTGAATGGTGTTGAAAGTATCTCAGTTTTGAAATACAAATAAGAAACACTTTATAAAGGAAATATACATAAGTAAATCTAGAGATATTTTTTAAAATATTTAATTATGATTTTATTCCTTACTTTTTAAAAAATACACCTATATATATATATATTACAAACATAAATGATAATATGCTAGGAGTATTTAAACTATTTCGAAGACCTACTTACCACCATGGTAGAAAGATAATTATTTTGAAATATCTAGAAGAAAATGAACTTAAAGTTTGCCCGTGTGAGATAATAAATGCTACAAGTATTAAATAGCTGCCCAATCAAATTGCATCCCTTCGTTAACAAATATCTTTCATATGCATGGTAGTATGGTCCATTTGAATTTATTAATTATTTCTTGCTCTTGTTTTTTCTGAAGTTCTAAAATATTTATGTACCATCGGGTTTTAACTATTTTTTGGTCCTAGCATCGTTGAATAACATGTTATATCTTCGAGGACAAATGTTGTAATGACTTCCTGAAAAAGTATAAACCAGCTTGTTTGGGATAAGATCAATGATTTGCGGAATTCTAATTGTCTAACAAAAGAGTACGTTCACATCATAATTTCATGTCAATAATATTGACTCTTTTGTTTGTTGTATTTGGAATCATCCTAATTTTAGTTGCATGTTCTTATAGACTTATATATATGCTAATATGTCCGTTATACATGACTCTTTAGTGGTGTTTATTGCAGTGGTTAAGGTGGGTTTGGGTTTTATGTCTTTTTTTTCTTTTTCTTTTTCTTTTTTTAGGGTTTTATGTCTACGTGTACGATTTGCATGAAAGTGTGCGCTCGGGATTAATTCAGTCGTTGTCTGATTGACTTTAATTTGAACCACTAATAATAATTAGAACTAGATAATTACCCGCGCGCATGCGCGGAGTGAAATTAATATACTAATTATCGTTTAATATTAATCTTGATTGTTCAACCATGATGTCATAAGTTTCCAAACGTATGGTTATGGATCGTCAATATAATGCTGATGAGTAGGATGATGTTTGTTGATATTTTTTTAAAAAACTTATTTAATTTACATTGGGCTTCAATGATATCATTCAAATGTTATAATTCACCATCTCACTTCGATATGAAAAATCATATTTTTGAAATGATATGATCAAGTAACATTTGAGATTTATGCTTGTGCAGAATGAAGATTAATTATGTATAAAAATTATTTATAGATAATATATTTATTTTGTATTAATTTACATATTATGCAATAATAAATATATTGAATAATTGAGGAGCAAATAACTATTACGTATACAATTAAATTCGAGTAAGAACATAAATAAAAACAATCTTTCTTTTTATTTACAAAACTTTTTGTTGATAAAAAACAAAACAAACAATTTATTTATGTTATATAGTATATAATTAAAATCAAATGATATTGATATAGATATATAATCTATTTAATATAAATATTTATTTATTGAGGCTTGATAATCATATGATTTATTAACATTTTTATATTTATGTGACAAAAATATTATTTTTATTAATATGAATATTATTTTTATTAACACTTTTATGTATTTATATATGATATATATATTTTTTAATTTAAACGATATTGAAATAAATGTATATATATTAAATGAGACTTCATATTTACATGATTTATGATCATTTATATCTTGTTATAATAAAAATTTAAACGATTGTTCAAAACAATTTCATCGTAAATTTTTAACAGCCTTAGTAATTTATATTAAAAAAATTCAAAATATAGCAAATTAAAAAAAATAGATTTTTTTATATATAATTATTTGATTTTTAAATATCTTTCAAAAATATAAAATTGAACAAAAATGATGGAAGATACATATATTGTTATCAAATATTTGTTATTCAAAATCATTAATTGCCACATATTTGTTAATCATATTAGGTAATTTCGTAACTTTTATTTAAGGAAATGATAGAAATTATTATTTTATACATGAATAACTAATCTGATAATTACTTCAATAAAAAGTATAATATATATTTAGATGGACTAACTTATTTTTTTAAAGATTTTAAAAATCATTGTAGTGGTAGCATGTGACTACCAAAAAAGCTCGTATATATAGCTCCATAAGTAATATATATATATAAGATTTCTCATTGTAGTGATAACATAAGATTTCTCAATACTGCTTTTAATGATTTTAATATTCGAGGATTAATATATATAGCTCGTATATTAATATGTTATAATGACATGTGTGTATCAAAATATGTTGTAATGATCCATCTTAGTATATAATTAACATTTATGTATTTTATATGATATATAGTTTAATTTAAACAATATTAAAGTATATATATATATATATATATATATATATATATATATATATATATATATATATATATATATATATATATATTTAATCTGAATATATATATTAAATGATACTTAATATTCATATGATATTATGATCATTTGTATCTTTTTATAACAAAAATAAATAAAAACATTGTTCACAAAATTTTGATTGTAATGCTTTTACTGTTTTAATAATTTATAGTTGTTTTTAAAAATTCATAATATAACATGTAAGAATTTTTTTTTAGATTTTTTATTATATGGTTAATGTGATTGTTTAATTTTTTTAATAATATAAATTAAAAAAATGATGAAGAATACAAAATATATTATCAAATCTTTATTATTCAAAACATTAATTGTCACATATATGTTAATCATATTAGGTAATTCCGTAGCTTTTATTTAAGGAAAGAATGTTAAATATCCTTTTATGCACTACCAATCAATATGAATGTTAATTTAATAAAAGTATAGTCTATAATTAGATGGACCAAACTTTTCTAAGGATTCTGAGAATCATCCTGGTGATGACACGTGGCTACACTTAAAATTATAATTCTTCAGGATTACTATATAGTGGATAACGAATTACGCTTCTATTTGGACCAGACAACTACTATCAATATATAACCCTATAGAAAAATTTACGTAGATTATTGTAGAAGAAAACAAAAACTATGATCATCAACTTCTGCACAAGACGATCCTTATTGACGAATTAAAGGGAGACGTTCCTTTAGTATCAACGAGATATGGACTGGTAAAGATGAGATAGCCAGTTGCTTATTTCATATAAATAAAATATCTCGTTTGGTCCACGGTAAACACGTCTTTGAGTTGAACCAAAACGACGCACACGTCTAAATCAAAGATAAAATAAATGGATAAACTAAAATGCTCCATGTAATATATCAAACAAAGTTTCATATTAAAATTTTAAATAAAAATGTTTAATATATAAATATATGTACATCTTTAATTAGTATGAAGTGTTTTGGAAATAAATCCAAAAAATAAATTTATGTGAGTTTTACCTCTTAAGCCCAAAGTGGACAACATTATAGTAATCAGACAATAAAATTTGGATATATACTCCACATAATCTAATAATTGGTACTAGAACGGATCGACGACAATCTGTAAAAGACAAAAATACCATTCCAATGGGAATGGAACCCCTTCAAGTCGGAAGATCAAGTTTGTGGCATAAACTATTCAGAAGATCATAGAACCTATAATGTTGTGGGAGAAACATTCTCAAAGGAAACCATGCGATTACTGATACAAGATGGTGTCAAAATGATTTGCTAAAGAAAAAACACATGAAATAAGTGTGGTCTTTAGTTTGAGGAGGAAAATATGATAATATCAAACAAAATTCCACATTAAAATTTAGACAAAGAGTATCTAATATATAAAGAGATGTCAATCTCTAATTAATACGAGGTTTTTCGGGGAAAGAATATAAAAGTAAATCCGTGTGGACTTTGCCTCTTATACTAAAACTGAACAATATTAATACTGATAAAATAAAGAGTTGGACATTGGCTCAACACAAACCTAACACGCCATAGTTTCCTCTTCAAAATATATTTAAATTACGGTTTGAATATTGATTTTGTTTTGAAATAATAAATGCGTAAGAGCTTCATTCTTATGTTTGTTGTAAAGGTTCTCCGTCATTGATGTTTTTATGTTATTCATCTATACATATCTCAACCTGCTCAATGAAATAGATTTTGAAACCAACGTCTGAGCTTCATATATATGCATTTCTATTATTGTTGTAATCTTCAGATTGACATAATATCACTATGTTATTAACCAAACGATTACATATCTCGTTTCTAAAAAGCAATACTAAAATATCAAACTTTGACTACCTTTCTGCAAGGTGTTGTTGAAAACCATAATATTTTCAGGTAAGAACGAACATGTCAGTGAAAAAAAAAAGAAAAAAAAGAATGAACATGTCTGTTATTCAAAATTCCAATCTGCAATATGTGACCATTTTCTTCTTGTATATCCCAAAGAACCGGTTAGCTCTGAACTTTAAAACTGGTGAAGCTGTCAAGCTGAAGCTTTATGGCGTTACAAAATTTAAGATTACTAATAGGCATCAATTGCAGATTTTGTTGTTGTTGTGGTGTAATAGTAAACACTCTCCTTAATGCTTGGAGGTTAAGATTTCGAGCCTATTATTTACTTTAATTAAAAGAATGTTTTCTCACGGCGCATCTCAAATGATTTTTCCTGGTTCTTGTTCAAAATAATCATACAGTCTATAATTCACTAGGTGATTACCGCGTGCATCTGCGGAGTAAAATTTATATACTAATAATCGTTGAATACTAATTTTGATCATTCAACCATCATGTCATAGGTCCTCAAACGTAAAGTCATTAACCATCAATATAAGGTTGATGAGTGGGGTCATGTTTGATGATATTTTGTTTTCTAAAGCTTATTTAATTTACCTTCGGCTTCAACAATATCATCCAAATGTTATAATTTACCATCTCACTTCGATATGAAGAGTTGTATTTTTGAAATGATATGATTAAATAACATTTGAGATTGTGTTTGTGCGGAATGAACATTAATTATGTATACAAATTATTTATATATATTATTATTTATTTTGTGTTCACTTACGTATATTGAATAAATGAGAAACGAGTAACTACTACGTATATAATTAAATTAGGGTAAACACATAATACATAAAAATCCCTCTTTTTATTTACAATTAGTTTTGTTGGTAAAAAATCAAAAATTATTTATTTATTTATGTGATATATAATTAAAATTAAATGATATTGACATAGATATATAGTATATTTTAATATAAATATTATTAATTGAGGCTTTATACTCATATGATTTTATTAAAAAAATTATATTTTTGTAACAAAATATTAATTTTATTATATAAATATTTATTAATTGAGGCCTCTCATTAAATGAAAATTTGAAATTAACATGTCTATATATTTTATATGTGCATATATTAATGAGATTCCATATTTTATATAAATTTTATGATCATTTGTATCTTGTTATTACACAAAAAATTAAACCATTGATCACAAAAAAATTTCAATGTGGATTTAACAGTCTTAGTAATTTATAATAATTTAAAAAACTTTAAAATATAAGAAAAAGTTGATTTTGTTATATGCTTAATGTGATTTTTTAATTTATTTTAAAAATATAAAATTAAACAAAAATGATGGAGGATAAAAATTGTTATCAAATCTTATTATTCAGAATTATTAATTTATTATTAATTGTTAACCATATTATGTAATTCCATAACTTTTATTTAAGAAAAGACTAGACAATATTCTTTTAATGTTAATAATGTTTATAATTTATAAGGAATGTCCAGTGACATAAAATGTAATTAATCTAGTAAGAGATGAGTTTTTGAATAGAATGTGCTAAAAGTTTTTTTGTGCTGACACATTAGGCATATTGGCAAATTTGTGAATATATTACACTTTAAAAGTTAATTATTAAAAATGCTCATCTTTTTTAATATATATGGGATATGGTGATATAGTGATCTAAAATACTAAACCAAAAGTATGTCACTGTCACTGTTTCTGTATTTTATGGTAAGCGGGTGCAACATTCTTTTTTTTCTTCTTTTTGAACTACACCGGTTTTAACATTCATACGAATGGAAATTAACATTCATACGAATGGAAATTAAATATCACTCTCAGTTTATCAAAAATATCACTCCCTTGACAAAAAATACAATATCGTTAAATACAAAAATATACTACATAATTTTAACTTATAGTTAATTTCCATTTCTCACATAAACATTAAATACTACACTGCTACAAATTATTTGAAAATATATTTTCTTAATAAATATTGTATAACTTTGCCCCTAGTAAAATAAATTTCTAGATTCGCCACTGGCAATGGGGTCATGAACTCATGACGGTGGTGATCACAACATCATTGACAATGTGACAATAAGACAATTAAAGATGAATGCGCAAATCAGTTTTTTCTCTCTTAATTTTATAAGTCAGACTTTGTATACGATAAAGGATCAGATTCTTTTCTTTTTAGAGTTACGAGAAAATATATAATATAGAGAAAGAAAGAAAAAAATATTATTAATTGGTTTCTTTTAAAGCAAGTTGGTACTCTTCACATCCTTACAAAACCCTATAAATAGCCACACTTTCTCTTCATTTCTCTACATCCCTCTCTCTCTCAGAAACACTCAATAATCCTTATAACACGGAGTTTATCTTTTTTTTTTTAAAGAATGGCTTCAAAGAACTCAGCCTCTCTTGCTCTTTTCTTTGCCCTCAACATCATCTTTTTCACGTTGACTGCTGCAACTGATTGTGGCTGCAGCCCAAGTCCCAAACCCAAGCCGGGCCCAAGTCCTAAGCCAAAGCCGCTCCCAAGTCCCAGCCCCCCCAAGCATGTCCCAAGTCCGTCTGTTCCAAGTCCCTCGGTCCCAAGTCCAAACCCTAGGCCTGTCACACCTCCTAGCACCCCTGGTTCATCCGGAAACTGTCCTATAGATGTCCTCAAGCTCGGTGTATGCGGAAATGTTCTAAGTGGCCTACTCAACATAAATTTGGGTCAGCCATCAGCTCAACCATGCTGCTCGGTTGTTGAAGGTTTGGTTGACCTCGAGGCTGCAGTTTGTCTCTGCACTGCTCTTAGGGCTAACGTTCTTGGAATCAACCTTAACGTTCCTATTTCTCTCAGTGTTCTTCTCAACAAGTGTAACAAGAAGGTTCCGTCTGGTTTCGAATGCACTTGAATCAGCTATGCATTGTTTCCTCTTCAAGATATAATTTGCTATTCATACGACCTGCACACAGTTTCCTCTTGAAAAGATATTTATGGTTTGAATAAAAGCAAGCAAGCTAGAGCTTAGTATTTAAATCTTAATTTTGTTTTTAAGTGATATAATAAATGCGTGAGTTTCATAGTTTTCTTTGTTGTAAGCGTTCCATGTTGTTGATGCTTGTACGTTTACGTAGCCATCTATACCTATTTTTCGACCTGTTTAATGAAATAGATTTTGTAACCAACGTCTTAGTTTCCTATACATAGTTTCCTCTTCAAATATAATCAGCTATGCATTGTTTCCTCTTCAGAATATAATTACAGTTTGATTACTAAAGCATACAAGAGCTTAATATTCGAATATTAATTTTGTTTTAGTAATTACTAAATGCGTAATGAGTTTCATGCTTGCATTTGAATCATTATTATTGTTACAGTCTCCAGATTTAGATAATGTCACTATGATATGAATGAAACGATACTAAAATATAATTATTTAAAATATCAAACGACGAGTTGACAAACAAAAAATCAAACGATGACCACCTTTCTCTAAAACTGTGGTGTAGTTGAAAATCATTATATGTTCAGCAAACAGGTCGGTTATTCAAATGTCCGATCAGTAAGACTTATGTATGCGGTTTTTTCTTCTTGTGTGGCCATAGTCTATATATAAGGCTCCAACCTAAAGTTCTTGTGACGTTAAGTTTGTACAGAAATTAAGTAAGGCTATGCTGAGAAGCCTTAGTTCTTGGCCAAATAAATGATACCTTGCATGAACATTTAAGGACAATGTTCAAAATAACAATCACTAAACATTGTTTTATTACAATATTTTTTTCGTTTAAAACGTGGTTAGTTCAACTGGAGAAGCAATGTATAGAGATCAATAGATCGAACAATAGTTAAGCTAGAACTATATTACTTACTTTGATCTTGGATTTGGAGAAAACACATATTTCAGTCTAAAACCCTTTTATTAAAAAAAAGAAAAATGTAATATAAATTTCATATGAAAATGACTAAAAATTCCTTTGTAGTAGTAGTAATACGTACTAAAATCCAAATTGAAATGGGAACCAGATATAATATTTTTAGAATAAAAATATATTTCTTTCAATGATATTTATGCTATCTTGGAATTTTAAATTGCTGTGCTACCTTCAGAAACAAAAACTAATCTTGTGCTATTTATTTTATCCCCCAAATTTAACAAGTAATCTCATAACTCAAATTTTAAACGATACATTTTTGTGTTTTTTTTTCTGGTACAAAACATATCAAATTTGAATTCATATGGTGAAACAGACATACAGTGATAACACAAACACTAACCACTATTATATGGAACATGTCTTTGTCACTGTTTTGTATTTTATGATAACAAAAACAAAATTAGTATTTTATGATAACCGGTTTTAACATTCATACGAATGAAAATTAAAGTTTATGCGTGTTAGGGTTGTATGACTTCTGATGTGTGAATGTGAGTTACATTAAGCTCAATGCCGGAAAGTAAGTTCACTACAAGAAAACATGTCTTTAACGACTATGCCATTGGTTTGTTAGTTGGTCGTAATAGGGGCATTACGACCAGCTAACAACCAATCACGAATGGTCGTTATCGATTAGTCGTAATCACTTTTTCGAGGTACATTGGTCGTAATATTACGACTAACACAATTAGTCGTAAAGTAGATGTACGTGTACGACTAAAAGGCTAAGTCGTAAAGTAGATGTAAATATATTAGTTCGTAAACGAGAAGTAAAGCATTAGTCGTAAAGTAGAAGTATATTTAGTTGTTCATTGGTCGTAAATGTACGACTAACTTACATCGTCCATAGAGGTAGATAGTCGTAATAGTATGACTAAATTACTTCTTCAGTAGATGTTGATTAGACGTAATTGTACGACCTATTAACATCCGGTATAAAAATTAATTAATTAATTAATTTTGTAATATTTAAATGAAATTTTGAAAAAAATTATTTATTAAAATTTGATTAATTTTTAAAAAAATTGAAATCATTCATAAAAACATAATATATAACATCCATAAGTTTTTAAGATTCAAAATACAAAAAAATAAAAACAAAAAAAAACTAATTAATTATTTAGGTTGATCTCATTTAAGAGATCAGCTTCATCTTGAGCTGCACGACAGTTTAATTCTACTTGCTCTTCTGGAGTAGGGGTGGGGAGGAAGGTCGGACGAAGAGTCTGCCACTGAGTCATAACCGAAGGGTTGATATTTGGTGTTGTCTCGATAAGCATATCGAACATATTCGCCATAGTCTTAAACATGTCCTTGTGGGTGGCTATGGTCTGGTTCGCAGATGACAAATCCCTCCGGATCGAGGAGTCTTCTTCGATCCTAACAGCGTATTCCGCTCTCGCCCTTGGAACATCATTCACACTCCCGACCCCGACCATACGTCCTTTTTTCTTTGGAACAAGCTTCATTGAATAAAAAAAAATTAGTATATGAAAAAATTATATAATTAAACATAAGTTAAAAAGATTGAATATCTAACCTGCTCAAAAATTCGATCTTGTTCGATTGGTGGAAAGTTGGACCGGAGCACCATCCGGATTCTCCTGAGTTAGCTGAGTCTCGACCTCCTGAATCCGATTCTCGACCTCGTTGACGATCTGCTCTGCTCGAGGATGGGAGTAAGTGCCATCGGAATGCTGGTGGGTCGCCTTGTAAATTCGGACTAGAGATGGTGGTGCTCATTCCTTGGCAGCCTATATTAAAAAATAATTAAATGATTTTTAAATATAAAAAATAAATATGTTAAAAAAATTAAAAACATCAAAATTAAACTTACAATTTGCAGTGCCCTTTTAGCATGTGGAGTCTGTCCGGAAGTATGCGGTATTGGAAGGTTACCCTCAGCATCACGGGTCAACCGAGACGTAGAGCAAGTCATAGACCTTTTGACTACCTTGGCCGACAGCCAATAAGCCTTCAAGCCATTCGAAACGTCATTGCTGAGGTATGTTTCCTTTGCGTCATCCCCAAATACCTCCACTTCTCCTTCCAGTCGCTAACAATGTTCTTGAGACGAAGGATGGCTTTGTTGTTGAACTCTTCCTTCACCTTCTCATTAACACCCATAGACCAATTCCATTTTTGCTAAAAAAAATCATGGGAGAAAATTAATTAATTAAATAAATAATTATTTTAAAAATAAAAATAATTAAAAAATAATAAAAATAAAATTAAAACTAACCGCGAAGCACTTGAACCAAGTAATGCGAACGTGGTCCGGTTGTAAGGGTCCAGTTCGGATGAGCATGTCGAAAGTTAGCCTTGATGATATCTCCAACGCTCTGTCCCACATTATTGTCCGCAGCAAACCTACAAAATTGAAAATCATATAATTAGACCAATGAGTTAATTAATTGATATTAATTAATTAATGAAATGTCATTAAAATTAATTTAAATATATTACCAAGTCGTGCCGGGTCGTAGAAGTGGATCGAGAATTGGTAAGCCTTCTCGTCCGGGCATCTGGAGAATGTCTTCAACGGTAATATTTTGCATATTTTGAAGTCGGTGGCACCATCAAATCTGGATGAAGAGCTGGTGGAACCGGGGCAGCTGGTGGAGCCTGAGGCTGCTGGGGAAGGCGGAGGCCGTTGTGGAGCCGGAGGATGATCATACTGAGGCGCCTGCTCTTCATACTGAAAGTATGATTCATCATACTGCGGATAGTATGGAGCTTCAGCAGCTTCAGGAGCTGCGGGATCGTACGCCTGTGGAGCACAAATGGAACGCTCGGGATCTGGTTATCCGGAACATTTTCTTGTGCGGAAGATGTGCCGGAGGTAGAAGCTGATGGATCCGACTGACCGAGAAAAGTAGATCCGTGAAGTATTTGCAGTCGCACGGGTTCTAAGTCTCTTTCTACCGGTAGGCGTAGTCATATCGTCAATCTGAAAAAAAACATTAATGGGTTATATATTAAAAACGAAATACGACATTAAAATATCTAAAATATAATTTACAAGAAACCCTAAACTAATTCCAGACCGTAAACTTATTCCAACCGGTAAACTAATTCAAACGCTAAACTAGTTCCAAACCTAACTAATCACCTAACTAATCACCTAAAACTAAACAAAAAAAATTACCTAGAGAGAGAATCGACTTGGTTGTTAGAGAGAAGGAGAGGAGCAACAAATGACTTCGGTGCTCGAGTATATATAGAGATTTGGGTGGAGTCGTACACGCGTCGTAAAAGAACGACCAAAGGGGGACTATTGGTCGTAAACTGGTTGTAATATTACGACCAATGTGTGTCTAAAATATTTACAACCAATTAAAGACTAATATTTTTTTAAATTACGACTAAAGAGGGACTAGTTGGTCGTAAACTAGATGTAAATTTAAAAACCAATTAGAATCTAATATATGTACGACCAATTAGAGACTGGATTTGTAATTCGGAAAAAACAAAAGAGGTTTATCAAAATTTTGATAAACCTCATTTCTAAAAATATTTGATTGATTTGGTAAAAAAGAGAGGAGAAAATATACAGCAAACACAAGTGGAAAAGAGACAAAGCAAGACCTACATACGTTCAAACATACGTATGAAAGGTCTTGCAATGGCCTATTTCCGCTTTGTGATGCATATATTTCTTCCATTTTTTTTACAAGATTTCTAACAATCCACTAAAATTATCTAATACTCTTTCTAATCAACTTCTATGATTTTGTGAAGAATTTTGGTGGTATTTATAGGAAGATTGTACGACCAATTAGGACTAGAAGAGCAATTGGTGAGT
>CAJHQP010001992.1:0-96784 GCA_905132765.1 Moricandia arvensis | reverse complement strand
GCTGTCTTGCACAAAAATAGCTGTCTTGCACTTATTGTCCTCTCTCTCTCTCTCTCCCTCTTCTATATGTCTTTATATCTATTGTATGGACCACGAAATTAAGATAAGAAATCAGAAAACTCCTCTATTCTCTCTATTCTCTCTCATCCAGAAACACTATTTTCACTCTCTCTCTTAACATTTTCGAATCAAACACACACTCTCTCTCCTATTCTTGAGTGTTCTTCACTCTGTTATTCGTAAAAATTTCAAGGCGCACCTATTGTTTCTGATGTGATCGTGGACCGGATCACTAAGGAGAACAAGGAGAGTCTAGATGAGCCACATGAAGCCACATTGCACCAGCAGCCAGGTGATGATACTCTAGCCATTCCTGAAGGTCCCATGACTCGTTCCAGAGTCAAGAAACTTAAGGAGAATGTTGTTGGATTACTCACTTCACATCCACAACAAGAAGAAAGTCTTGGACAAGGTTTGATCCGAGATGTCTTGATCACCATTCAAGCCATCTCTACATCAAGCTGAGTTAGTGTCTAGGCAAGACATGGGGTGCGTGCTCTTTTCCTTGCTTTTGGTTTTGTCCCACGAGGTTTTCCGTAGGAAGGTTTTTAACGAGGCCACAACTTGTCTTCACATCACTTAGGCTCTATCTCGGCCCAAGACTAAAGAAGTATTCACATTTTTAGCTTATATTATTTTAAAACTATAGTTTCCATTTTTCTTATTTTTGAAACCCTAGAGAGTATGTTCTCTGGTTTCTCTTATTTAAAGGGTTCTTCTAACCCTATTGTATCATCAAGCAATTATCAATAAACGAGTTTCTTTTCTCTCTTGACGGCTTTCTCTGATGTGATCATGGACCGGATCACTAAGGAGAACAAGGAGAGTCTAGATGAACCACATGAAGCCACATTGCACCAGCAACCTGGTGATGATGCTCTAGCCATTCCTGAAGGTCCCATGACTCGTTCCAGAGTCAAGAAGCTTAAAGAGATGTTGTTGGATTACTCACTTCACATCCACAAAAAGAAAGTCTTGGACAAGGTCTGATCCGAGATGTCTTGATCACCATTCAAGCCATCTCTACATCAAGCTGAGTTAGTGTCTAGGCAAGACATGGGGTGCGTGCTCTTTTCCTTGAATTTGGTTTTGTCCCACGATGTTTTCCGGAGGAAGGTTTTTAACGAGGCCACAACTTGTCTTCACATCACTTAGGCCCTCTCTCGGTCCAAGACTAAGAAGTTTACATTTTATTTCATTTTAAAGCTTATGTTAAACTTAAACTATAGTTTCCTTTTTACTTATTTCCGAAACCCTAGAGAGCATTTCTCTGGTTTCTCCTTATTTAAACGGGTCTCTAAACCCAATTGTACTCAAGTAATCTTTTAATCAACGAGTTTTCTTTCTCCTTGACGGCTCTCTCTCTAGAATAGTTGTCGAGTTTCTTCTGGTGTGTAGTATCCAGGAACCTAAGGGTGTTAGCTTGGTGTGTTATATCCGAGTTAATCATCTAGGAGTATCAAGAGATCTTATCATCCCTCTTGTGTCACCAATCGATCCACAACCTTGAAGAACTTGAGTCTCTGATTTGTTCTTGCAAGGATCTATCCATCCCCATCAACCAAAGAGCATCGTAGGGACGTATCAAGTGGTATCAGAGCAACTTTGGTTGGGAAGTACTCCTTTTCTCTCTTGTTCTTTTTGTTTCATCCGTGTTTCATCTCTATCATCTTGAATAAGCAGTAGAACTAATCTGTTTAGGGCTGCTCGAGTTTCATAAGAGATTAGACAAGGTTTTAAACTTTTTCCTTTTTGCTTTGCGGAAACCCTAGAGAGAGAAACCCCAGCCGCATAAGTTCTTTACTTCTTAGAACACTTTGTTTCATCTGTTAATCTTGTTAATCACCTTGAACACGAGTAGATTAAGGTTGTTAGGGTGCTAGAAAACCTTAGAGAAGATTAGACAAAGTTAGAGGATTTTCCTTTTTGGTTGGTAGGCGGAAACCCTTTTCCTTTTACCTAGCCAAGTTTTTCCTTTTTGCTTTTGTCTTGCAAAACAAGCTTGATTTTGTGTTCTCCTTTTTCCTTTTTGCTTGTCTTGTTACCTAGAAACATTTTACTGGTTATATTGTTTACCTTTGTGCAGGAAGCATGGGATTCAAGTCTGAAGAAGAAGCTGCACTCGTTTGGAAGAACAAGCTTCTCATGGATGCTATGTCGGCTCAACTTAATCAGAACATGGTGGCAACCATGACCGAGATGATGAGGACCAACCTCAATGACATCCGGAGAGAGCTCAGGGAAGAAGTCAGAAGAGCTACTAGTCAAGTTCCAAAACGAGAGACTAGGAGAGAAGAGAGAGCTCATGCAACTCGACAAGAGCATGCTGGTTATGAGGAGACTGACAATGAGTATGAACACCTCAGTTCATCCTCAAGACAAGGCCAAAGAAGACATAGGCGTGTTCAAGAAAGAAGGATGAACCAGGGAGATGAGCTTGCTGGTTTGAAGATAAAGATACCCCCATTCCATGGCAAAGCTGATCCGGATGCTTACCTTGAGTGGGAGAAGAAGATTGAGTTAGTCTTTCAGTGTAAGCAGTACACAAACCACAAGAAGATTCAGATTGCTGCCACTGAGTTCAATGACTATGCTCTAAGTTGGTGGGATCAGTACATCACAACTCGTAGGAGGAATGGAGAAGAACCAGTAGAGACTTGGACATAGATGAAGTCTATCATGCGCAAGAGGTTTGTTCCAAGTCATTACCACAGAGACTTGCACCACCGGCTCAGGAAACTTACCCAAGGTTCAAGATCAGTGGAGGAGTATTACCAAGAGATGGAGTCGCTCATGCTAAGAGCTAGCATATCAGAAGATAGAGAAGCAACCATGTCAAGGTTCCTATGTGGGTTAAATCGAGAGATACAAGACAATGTTGAGATGCAACATTATGTGGAGCTTGAAGAGATGCTACACAAGGCTATTCTTGTGAAGAAACAGCTCAAGAGGAAGGGACATTCACGCAACCACTATGGCTCTAACCGGTTACACAACACCAAGGAAGAGAAGTCACCTTACCCTAAGAAGTCTAAACCGTTCCAGAAGGGCAACAAGTCCTATCCAAGTGAAGAAACCAAACCGAGCAGTGCTCTTGACAAGGGCAAAGGCAAGGTTTAAGCTTCTAGTTCCAGAGCTCGTGATGTCAAGTGTTTTAAGTGCCAAGGAAGAGGTCATTATACCAATGAATGTACCAACAAGAGGGTCATGATCTTGCTGGAAGATGGAGAGTATGACTCAAAAGATGACAACACTGACTCTGACCAAGAAGAGAGTGAAGAGGAACATGAAGAAGGACCCGTCCAGGGAAAGCTTTTAGTATCAAGAAGGCTTCTAAGTTTTCAAAACAAGGCTGAGGAGCTAGAGCAACGTGAGAACCTATTCTACACCCGGTGCTTGGTCCAAGGGAAAGTGTGCAGCCTCATTGTTGATGGAGGAAGTTGTGTGAATGCTGCGAGTGAAACCATGGTCAAGAAGTTGGGATTGAAGGTTCAGAAGCATCCCAAGCCTTACCGGTTACAATGGCCGAATGAAGAAGGCACCATGAAGGTTTCAAATGAAGTCCTCATTCCCTTAGCCATTGGGAGATATGAAGATGAAGTCTTGTGTGATGTGTTGCCTATGGAAGCTGGTCACATACTTCTTGGAAGACCTTGGCAATCTGATCGCCGAGTTATCCATGATGGCTTCACCAACAAGCACTCCTTTGAGTTCAAGGGACGCAAGACCACCCTGGTTACCTTGACACCTAAGGAAGTTCAACAAGATCAGATTCAACTCCAAAAGAAGAAGGAGATTGATCTAAAACCGGCTGGAACTAAGCAGCCAAACTTCTATGCTAACATGGGTGATATCAAAAGAACTCTCTACTCTAAACAATCTGCTATCTTACTTGTGTTTAAAGAAACTCTTTTGAACTTAACAGATTCTACACCGGTGTATCCGAGTGAAATGGTTTCTCTTTTGCAGGAGTTTCAAGATGTATTTCCAAAGGACAATCCCATTGGTTTACCACCATTGAGAGGGATTGAGCACCAGATAGACTTTGTTCCATGATCTACACTTCCAAACCGTCCAGCATACAGAACCAACCCGGTTGAGACCAAGGAGTTGCAAAGACAAGTAGAGGAACTCATGGAGAAGGGCTATATCCGAGAGAGTTTGAGCCCATGTGCTGTACCAGTGCTCCTAGTGCCCAAGAAGGATGGTACATGGCGTATGTGTGTTGATTGTAAATCAATCAACAACATCACAGTGAAGTATCGCCACCCTATCCCTAGACTTGATGATATGCTTGATGAATTACATGGTTCTTGCATCTTTTCTAAGATAGATTTAAAAAGTGGTTATCATTAGATTAGGATGAAAGAAGGAGATGAATGGAAAACTGCATTCAAAACTAAAACATGGATTATATGAGTGGTTATTTATGCCATTTGGATTAACCAATGCACCTAGTACATTCATGAGGTTAATGAATCATGTTCTTAGATCATTCATAGGCATTTCTGTTGTAGTATACTTTGATGACATCTTAGTATATAGCAAGAACTTAGAAGAACTTCTAGAACATCTTAGGGCTGTGCTGAATGTTTTAAGGAATGAAAAGCTTTATGCCAACTTGAAGAAGTGCAACTTTTGCACGGATAATTTGGTTTTTCTAGGCTTTGTTGTGAGTGCAGATGGAGTTAAGGTCGATGAGGAGAAGATCAAAGCCATCAAGGACTGGCCGAGTCCAACCACAGTAGGAGAAGTGAGGAGTTTCCATGGGCTTGCTGGGTTCTTTAGGCGATTTGTGAGAGACTTCAGCACCATTGCAGCTCCCTTGACTGAAGTGATAAAGAAGGATGTCCTTCTTAGTATAGAAGTTGGCTGCTTAGTTCCAGCCGGTTTAAGATCAATCTCCTTCTTCTTTTGGAGTTGAATCTGATCTTGTTGAACTTCCTTAGGTGTCAAGGGAACCAGGACTGGCTTGCGACCCTTGAACTCAAAGGAGTGCTTGTTGGTGAAGCCATCATGGATAACTCGGCGATCAGATTGCCAAGGTTTTCCAAGAAGTATGTGACCAGCTTCCATAGGCAACACATCACACAAGACTTCATCTTCATATCTCCCAATGGCTAAGGGAATAAGGACTTGACTTGAAACCTTCATGGTGCCTTCTTCATTCAGCCATTGTAGCCGGTAAGGTTTGGGATGCTTCTGAACCTTCAATCCCAACTTCTTGACCATGGTTTCACTCGCAGCATTCACACAACTACCTCCATCAACAATGAGGCTGCACACCTTTCCTTGGACCAAGCACCGCGTGTAGAAGAGGTTCTCACGCTGCTCTAGCTCCTCAGCCTTGTTTTGCAAGCTTAGAAGCCTTCTTGCTACTAAAAGCTTCCCCTGGACTGGTCCTTCTTCATGTTCTTCTTCAGTGTCTTCTTGGTCAGACTCGGTGTTGTCATCTTCTGAGGCATACTCTCCATCTTCCAGCAAGATCATGACTCTCTTGTTGGTACATTCATTGGCATAATGACCTCTTCCTTGGCACTTGAAACACTTGACATCACGAGCTCTGGAACTAGAAGCTTCAACCTTGCCTTTGCCCTTGTCAAGAGCACTTCTTGGTTTGGTCTCTTCTCTTGGATAGGACTTGTGATCCTTCTGGAACGGTTTAGACTCCTTAAGGTAAAGTGACTTCTCTTCCTTGGTGTTGTGTAACCGGTTAGAGCCATAGTGGTTGCGTGAATGTCCCTTCCTCTTGAGCTGTTGCTACACAAGAATAGCTTTGTGTAGCATCTCTTCAAGCTCCACATAATGTTGCATCTCAAGATTGTCGTGTATCTCTCGGTTCAAACCACACAGGAACCTTGACATGGTTGCTTCTCTATCTTCTTATATGCTAGCTCTTAGCATGAGCAACTCCATCTCCTGGTAATACTCCTCCACTGATCTTGAACCTTGGGTAAGTTTCCTGAGCCGGTGGTGCAAGTCTCTGTGGTAATGACTTGGAACAAACCTCTTGCGCATGATAGACGTCATCTCTGTCCAAGTCTCTACTGGTTCTTCTCCATTCCTCCTACGAGTTGTGATGTACTGATCCACCAACTTAGAGCATAGTTATAGAATTCAGTGGCAGCAATCTGAATCTTCTTGTGGTTTGTGTACTGCTTACACTGAAAGACTAACTCAATCTTCTTCTCCCACTCAAGGTAGGCATCCGGATCAGCTTTGCCATGGAATGGGGGTATCTTTATCTTCAAACCAGCAAGCTCATCTCCCTGGTTCATCCTTCTTTCTTGGACACGCCTATGTCTTCTTTGGCTTTGTCTTGAGGATGAACTGAGGTGTTCATACTCGTTGTCAGTCTCCCCATAACCAGCATGCTCTTGGCGAGTTGCCATGAGGTCTCTCTTCTCTCCTAGTCTCTCGGTTTGGAAATTGACTAGTAGCTCTCCTGATGTCTTCTCTAAGCTCTCTTCGGATGTAATTGAGGTTGGTCCTCATCATCTCGGTCATGGTTGCTACCATGTTCTGATTAAGTTGAGCCGACATAGCCTCCATGAGAAGCTTGTTCTTCCTGACGAGTGCAACTTCTTCTTCAGACTCGGATCCCATGCTTCCTGCACAAAGGTAAACAATATAACCAGTAAAAAGTTTCTAGGTAACAAGACAAGCAAAAAGGAAAAAGGATAAAACAAACTAAAGCTTCTTCTGCAAGACAAAAGTAAAAAGGATAATCGGCTACAAGCAAAAAAAAGATTAGGGTTGCCGATTTCTAGCAAAAAAGAAAATTCTTCAAATCTTGTCTAAACTTTTCTAAGCTTTTCTAGCACCCTAAACAACCTTAATCTACTCGTGTTCAAGGTGATTAACAAGATTAACAGATGAAACAAAGTGATCTAAGGAGGTAAAGACTTATGCGGCTACGGCTTCTCTCTCTAGGGCTTCCGCAAAGCAAAAAGGAAAAGTTCAAAAACCTTGTATAATCTCTTATGAAACTCGAGCAGCCCTAAACAGGTTAGTTCTACTGCTTATTCAAGATGATAGAGATGAGACACGGATGAAACAAAAAGAACAAGAGAGAAAACGAGTACTTCCCAACCAAAGTTGCTCTATTACCACTTGATGCGTCCCTACGATGCTCTTTGGTTGATGGGAGTGGATAGATCCTTGCAAGAACGAATCAGAGACTCAAGTTCTTCAAGGTTGTGGATCGATTGGTGACACAAGAGGGATGATAAGATCTCTTGACACTCCTAGATGAATAACTCGGATATAACACACCAAGCAAACACCCTTAGGTTCCTGGATACTACACACCAGAAGAAACTTGACAACTTGTCTTACAGAGAGAGCCGTCAAGGAGAAAGATAACTCGTTGATTAAAAGATGGATGAGTACAATAGGGTTTAGAGACCCGTTTAAATAAGGAGAAACCAGAGAACATGCTCTCTAGGGTTTTGGAAATAAGTAAAAAGGAAACTATAGTTTAAGTTTAACAAAAGCTTTTAAATGAAGTAAAATGTAAACTTCTTTAGCCTTGGACCGCGATAGAGCCTAAGTGATGTGAAGACAAGTTGTGGCCTCGTTAAAAACCTTCCTCCAGAAAACCTTGTGGGACAAAACCAAAACCAAGGAAAAGAGCACGCACCCCATGTCTTGCCTAGACACTAACTCAGCTTGATGTAGAGATGGCTTGAATGGTGATCAAGACATCTCGGATCAGACCTTGTCCAAGACTTTCTTGTTGTGGATGTGAAGTGAGTAATCCAACAACATTCTCTTTAAGCTTCTTGACTCTGGAACGAGTCATGGGACCTTCAAGAATGGCTAGAGCATCATCACCAAGCTGCTGGTGCAATGTGGCTTCATGTGGCTCATCTAGACTCTCCTTGTTCTCCTTAGTTATCCGGTCCATGATCACATCACCTTGCCCTTGTCAAGAGCACTGCTTGGTTTGGTTTCTTCCCTCGGATAGGGCTTGTTGTCCTTCTGGTATGGTTTAGACTCCTTAGGATAAGGTGACTTCTCTTCCTTGGTGTTGTGTAACCGGTTGGATCCATAGTTGGCTCGTGAATGTCCCTTCCTCTTGAGCTGTTGTTCCACAAGAATAGCCTTGTGTAACATCTCTTCAAGCTCCACATAATGTTGCATCTCAACATTGTCTTGTATCTCTCGGTTTCGACCACACAGGAACCTTGACATTGTTGCTTCTCTATCTTCTGATATGCTAGCCCTTAGCATGAGCAACTCCATCTCCTGGTAATACTCCTCCACTGATCTTGAACCTTGAGTAAGCTTCCTGAGCCTGTGGTGCAAGTCTCTATGGTAATGAATTGGGACAAACCTCTTGCGCATGATAGACTTCATCTCTGTCCAAGTCTCAATTGGTTCCTCTCCATTCCTCCTACGGTTAGTGATGTACTGATCCCACCAACTTAGGGCATAGTCATAGAACTCAGTAGCAGCTATTTGAATCTTCTTGTGGTTTGTGTACTGCTTACACTGAAAGACCAACTCAATCTTCTTTCCCACTCAAGGTAGGCATCCGGATCAGCTTTCCCATGGAATGGGGGTATCTTGATCTTCAAACCAGCAAGTTCATCTCTCTGGTTTGTCCTTCCTTCTTGTCCTCGCCTATGTCTTCTTTGGTTGTCTTGAGGAAGAACTGATGTGCTCATAGTAGTTGTCTGATGAGGCCATCCAATCGGTATCTGAACCAAAGGCCAACCAGTTGCACCATTCAGCCAACCGAAGGACCAACCAAGACATGTGTTCAGTCAAAACGGCATATCTCACCAAAAAGGATGAAATTTTCCATGAAAAAAATTTTCATCCATACTACACTCAACAAGGAGTCAACCACAATTGGAATCATACCAAAAGCTATCCGGAGCAGGAAAATATCAATTTTACAAACCGGAGGTTTCCCAGCCTATCCATCTGCGAATACCCGAGTTTAGAAGACAATTCAAGCCCAATGGAGAAGCGGCCTGATCCAAAACTAATTATAGAATTCAAGATGGGTTTCTTATATTTCCAGCAAGCCCAGAATGAAAAGAAATGGTCACAGATATTAGAAGATGTGATCATTTTTCCAAAACTGTCCAAACCGAGCAGATTATGGAAAGATTTGGCAATCTTTCGGTTTAGTCATTTCCAAGCCAATCAATTCTTACCAGAAGAAAATATACCTAAAAAAAGATATCCAGAAGATCATTCTAACCATCCAGGACGTGATTACATCATTTTAAAGTGGACCAGCAAGCATAGGATCAGGAGGATCTATTCTTGCTCCAAGTTACCATATTTGGAGATTTTTGCATTTAAACTGCAACAGCTCTTCCTCCATCCTTCTACCCACGAGATCAGCACATTCCAGGCAATAAAGAAGGTTCCCAAGAATCTCTCCTATCCCCTTAAACCGTCCAGATTCAAAGAAAATCAAGCCAAGACAAAATCCCAAAGATATTCTCCAACGGCTACATTTCGATCATGATCAGCACCATTTATGCCTTTTGTTTATTTTTATTTCCTTTAGCTTCATATGACCGTTTGGTCTTCTCTCCAGGTCGTGCCCTATATAAGCAGACCAATTTTTACGTTTTAGACTCACCTTTCAATAATAAAAATCAGACATAAGTATTTTCTGCCAAAGAATGTTCTTTGAGTTATTCTTTAGTTTCTAAGTGTGAGAAACATTAGGAGACTATAGAGTTCGTGCTTCATAGGTTACTTGAGAGATTCAGAAGCCTTGAGACACAGATTGAGAGAGTCAATCATCACCCACAGATTGAGAGAGTCAATCGCCATCTATCCATCCTCATCTCCATCATCAACCATCTACTATCTTCTATCCATCCATCATATCATCCTTTATCTTTTTAGTTTCTGTTGTTATTTTTATTATTCATAAACTCACTGTTCTTCCTTTCTTTCAGGATAGCTTGGACGTGAAGGGACAGTAGTTCATCCTTCAACCATTTCCATCCCTATCGGTTTCTCGCCCATCACCATTTCATCGCCCATTCCACCATCTTTGCTTCCAGGCTTGTATCATTTGGTATCAGAGCTTTAAAAGCTCCTGACTCAGGTTTTATCAATCCTTTCTAGCATTTTTTAAGTTTTCATTCTTGCTTAGTTTGCATTTTATAAACCCAAAAACCCATAAAATTTTAATTTGTTTCAAGTTTTTCATTTCTTCCATTTTTGTGTTGTTGATAAAAAAATAAAGAAGAAGAAGTTTAGTCTGTTTAATCCACGAAATTATTTGAATCCTGAGTCTAGTTTTTTGCATTCATTCCCCCCAGATTCCATTGCCATAGTTTATTTTTTTTCATTAACTCATTTCCTTATTTAGGTTGCATTTCAAAAACTGCATAAAAAAGGGAAATAAAAATCATTTAGACCATAGTTTTTATTCTTTGCTTCATTATTTTCGTGCATACCATAGCTTAGTCCAATTGTGCATTCAAAAAAAAAGTTGAAAGATTCATATTTTAGACTTTGCGTTCCATCTTTACATATTTTCGGTTTATACTTTTCATTCCAAGAGAAAACCAAAATCCAAAAAAAAAAAAAAATTACTGTCCTTGCATTTGTTCTTAGTATTCTTGCTCATTATTTATTGTATAATTACATTTCATTCTAGTATATTTCGCGCATCCCATTGTTGCATTCAAAAAGAAAATAAAAATATTTCTGCATCATAGTTTTAGGAAAGTCGGTCCAAGGCATATTAATATTCTGTTTGCATAAAATTCGACCACTGCCTTTAAAAAAGAGCATAACTACTTTGTGTGTGCCTCATGTCAGGTACAATGGATGAAGAAGGCGACCCATGGGAAGCAGACCAGTCCATACTGGATGAAGAAAGTAGCTATGAGGATGAACAATGGTCTGAAAATTGTTCCAATACAAATTTTGAAGAGGATCCTTATGAGGGAGATCCTGAGCCAGTACCACCAGACCCTTACCATGGTGGCAAGCATTCCACTGACTGGTACAGAGAAGAATCTGACCAAGAAGAAGGTTATGTGAGTGATTCATGGCCAGAAGAGACTGAATCCAAAAACAGTCTAGAAAATTCAGAAGATTGGGATCATGAAGAAGATGAAGAAACTCAGTCCCAACAAGGAACCAAAGAAGATTTATGGGAAGACCAGACCATTGCTGACACTGATCAAGACATGGAAGAAGAGCCACGAACTGACATGCCATACTCTGATCATGAGGCAAGACAAGCACTATCTTTCAAGTCCTACCAAGATATTGGATCATGGTGTGAAGAAACTGATTCCCAAATCAGTGAGGATGAATCAAGGAAGTATGGCCACGATTTTGAGGACCAGGGATCCCCACATGGCTTGACTGAAGAAGAGGAAGCCTTAAGTGAGGCTGGAAGAAATGTTACCGAGCTTGAAGTGCACTCCATCAATTTTTCTGGTTATAGCCAAAGAGATGAGGACTACCTAAAGTGGGAGGAAAAAAATGGAAACCTTGTTCCAAAGTCACCACATTCCAGAAGAAGAGAAGCTTTCCTATGCCACTAACACACTCACTGGCCCTGCTCTATACTGGTGGAACAAAGAGCAGTATACAGTATGGTACTACCAAGAACCAGCTCATACTTGGGAGAGTTTTAAATCAGAGTTGCTTAAAGGGTTTGTGAAGAAAATTCCAGAGCAGGAATATCAGTCCCCTATGAGTGTTTCTCACGCAGGATACACTCCCACCTCAACCCAAAGCTTCAAGGCTGGAAGCAAGCAAGCTCATCACAGCCCACAAAAGATAGAACCGGCTATAGAGAAGAAAACTGTAAAGAAGCTAGAGGGTTCACAGCTAGGTTCACTCCACTTGATAAAGGTACCAGACACATTCTCATATCCAAAAGGAACCTTACAACCAGGGAGAAAGAAGGCCGAAGTTGTTCTTGAGAAAGGACAACTCCAACCTAAAGATGAAGCTATGGTACAAGGTTTGCAAAGGCCACCAGCATCATCAAATCAAAGTAAGTCCTCTAATTCTAAAAATATTAAAATTCAGACATGTTATAGATGTCATAAGAGAGGCCACCTGCTGTAAATTGTCCATCTAGAAAGATAATAAGATGCACATCCTTGGAATTGAAACCGGAACCAAGTAAAACAAGTGATAGTCTAGTTCCTTTAGAACTTACAAATTCTGGATTTATGCACTTGTCTTTGCCAAAGAGTTTTGATCCAGGAATAAAACAAGATGATGGACGACCAAAAAATGCTGAGAGGGTTCAAGAAAACCAGGGACAGCACCTGACTTGTCCAAAAAGTGTTGAAGAAGATGCAAGAAAAGTCTTGAGCAAACAAGCTGCCAAAGAGCAAATCATTCTTCAACTAGCTGAGACAATTAAGGTAAATCTTACCTTTACTTGTCCTACTTATAAAATCTCAAACACAGATATAATGCATTTGTTTCTTGCCAAGAGTGTTGAGATTATTTCAGGGACAGGACCTAAGGAACACATGGTCAGTCTAGCAACAGAGCCCACTTGGTGTGTTCCTACAAGAAGAAAACAAGAAGTTGTCACAAACAACATCTTGATTCAAGAAGAGCCACCAGACCATGCTAAGAACACTGAAAGTGTTAGACAGGTAAGTGATTTCTTGACTCAATACGTTTCTCATGATGCCACAGCTGCCTTGAAGAAATTATTGAACATACAAGAGCATGAGGAACCAATTAACACCAAATCTCAAGTGCAAGAAAATCTTGCTATAACTAGTTATGTAGAACTAGAATCAACTTGTTTATCCTTCTGTAAAGAACCCATAAAGCACTTGTTTCCTGCCAAAGTTGTTGAGATTATTTCAGGAACAGAGGCTAAGGATCACAGGAGCAAACCACACAAGGAGATCACAAGGTGTTTAGATCTCAAGGGAAAACAAGAAGCTACCATCAGCAACTTCTTGATTCAAGACGACCCACCAGACCATCCTCCACCCAACAGTAGACCAGATCAAAACAGAGGAGTAGTTGTGTTGTTCTTACTCAAAGGAGAACCACCAGATGTGCCACCAAAAACCAAACCAGCACAATACCGAGGTAAGACCCTTGAGTCTCAAAAGAGGATGAAACCTGACTTGCTCTATCTTGGTGCAGGTTATCCAGTTTCGAGGTCGAAACATTTTCAAGGGAGGGGGTATGATGAGGCCATCCAATCGGTATCTGAACCAGAGGCCAACCAGTTGCACCATTCAGCCAACCGAAGGACCAACCAAGGCATGTGTTCAGTCAAAACGGCATATCTCACCAACAAGGAGGAAATTTTCCATGAAAACAATTTTCGTGCATAATACACTCAACAAGGAGTCAACCACAATTGGAATCATACCAAAAGCTATCCGGAGCAGGAAAATATCAATTTTACAAACCGGAGGTTTCCCAGCCCATCCATCTGCGAATACCCTAGTTTAGAAGACAATTCAAGCCCAATGGAGAAGCGGCCTGATCCAAAACTAATCATATAATTCAAGATGGGTTTCTTATATTTCCAACAAGCCCAGAATGAAAAGAAATGGTCACGGATATTAGAAGATGTGATCATTTTTCCAAAACCGTCCAAACCAAGCAGATTATAGAAAGATTTGGCAATCTTTCGGTTTAGTCATTTCCAAGCCAATCAATTCTTACCAGAAGAAAATATACCTAAAAAGATATCCAGAAGATCATTCTAACCATCCAGGACGTGATTACATCATTTTAAAGTGGACCAGCAAGCATAGGATCAGGAGGATCTATTCTTGCTCCAAGTTACCATATTTGGAGATTTTTGCATTTAAACTGCAACAGCTCTTCCTCCATCCTTCTACCCACGAGATCAGCACATTCCAGGCAATAAATAAGTTTCCCAAGAATCTCTCCTATCCCCTTAAACCGTCCAGATTCAAAGAAAATCAAGCCAAGACAAAATCCCAAAGATATTCTCCAACGGCTACATTTCGATCATGATCAGCACCATTTATGCCTTTTGTTTATTTTTATTTCCTTTAGCTTCATATGACCGTTTGGTCTTCTCTCCAGGTCGTGCCCTATATAAGCAGACCAATTTTTACGTTTTAGACTCACCTTTCAATAATAAAAATCAGACATAAGTATTTTCTGCCAAAGAATGTTCTTTGAGTTATTCTTTAGTTTCTAAGTGTGAGAAACATTAGGAGACTATAGAGTTCGTGCTTCATAGGTTACTTGAGAGATTCAGAAGCCTTGAGACACAGATTGAGAGAGTCAATCATCACCCACAGATTGAGAGAGTCAATCGCCATCTATCCATCCTCATCTCCATCATCAACCATCTACTATCTTCTATCCATCCATCATATCATCCTTTATCTTTTTAGTTTCTGTTGTTATTTTTATTATTCATAAACTCACTGTTCTTCCTTTCTTTAAGGATAGCTTGGACGTGAAGGGACAGTAGTTCATCCTTCAACCATTTCCATCCCTATCGGTTTCTCGCCCATCACCATTTCATCGCCCATTCCACCATCTTTGCTTCCAGGCTTGTATCATTGTCAGTCTCCTAAGAACCAGTATGCTCTTGTCGAGTTGCATGAGGTCTCTCTTCTCTCCTAGTCTCTCGGTTGGTTCCTTGACCAGTAGCTCTCCTTAATTCTTCTCTGAACTCTCTCCGGATCTCATTGAGGTTGGTCCTCATCATCTCGGTCATGGTTGCTATCATGGACTGATTCAGTTGAGCAGTCATGGCTTCCATGAGCAGCTTGTTCTTCTGGACTAGCTCAGCTTCCTCTTCAGACTCGGTCCCCATGGCTGCCTGCACAAAGGAAACAAGATAACCAGTAAAAGGATTCTAGGTGAACAAGATAATTAAAAAGGAAAAAGATCAACACAAAAATTTAAGCTTGCTCGGCAAGAAAAAGAGAAAAAAGGATAGCGGCTAGGTTTTCAAATTATAGGGCTTCCGCCTACAAGCAAAAAGGAAATTCTTCTAAGACCTTGTCTAACACTTTATGAATTTCGAGCAGCCTAAACAACTTAAGTCTTCTTCTTGTTCAATTTGATTATGAGTTTTTGCGGATGAAACAAAAAGATTCAAGAGAGAAAGAATACTTCCCAAACCAAAGTTGCTCTGATACCACTTGATGCGCCCCTAGGATGCTCTTTGGTTGATTGGGAGGATAGATCCTTGCAAGAACGAATCAGAGACTCAAGTTCTTCAAGGTTTGTGGGATGAATGGTGACACAAGAGGGATGAGAATACTCTTGATGCTCCTAGATGATTAGCTCGGATATGACACTCCAAGTAAACACCCTTAGAACCCCGGATACAACACACCAGAGACACTCGACACACTTTCTACAGAGAGCCGTCAAGAGAGAAAAGAACTCATTGATTAATGATTTCTTGAGTACAATAAGGTTAGGGAAAACCCTTAAATAAAAGAAACCAGAGAACAGGCTCTCTAGGGTTTCGAAAATAAGAAAAATGGAAACTATAGTTTAAACATAACATAATCTTAAAAATGTAAATACTTCTACTAGTCTTGGGCCGAGATAGAGGCTAAGGGATTTGTAAGACAAGTCGTGGGCTCGTTAAAAACCTTCCTCCGAAAAACCTCGTGGGACAAAACCAAAAGCAAGGAAAAGAGCACCCACCAAATGCCTTGCCTAGACACTAACTCAGCTTGATGTAGAGATGGCTTGAATGGTGTTCAAGACATCTCGGATCAAACCTTGTCTAAGATATTCTTCTTGTTGTGGATGTGAAGTGAGTAATCCTACAACAGTCTCCTTAAGTTTCTTGACTCTGGAACGGGTCATGGGACCTTCTGGAATGGTTAGAGCATCATCACCAGGCTTCTGGTGCATTGTGGCATCATGTGACTCATCTATACTCTCCTTGTTCTCCTTAGTGATCCGGTCCAAGATCACATCAATGAAGGAGTGGCGAGATGAACATATGCAAGAGATCAGACAAACTACTGTTCAAGGCACTAGCAATGAGGCTAGAAGAGAAAGGGCACACTCCACACGTCAAGAACACGCTGGTTCATAAGAGACTGACAACTACTATGAACGCTATCATAGCTCGGCTTCAAGAGATAGTAGGAGAAGGCAGAGGCGTGATCATGATGGTAGGAGGAACCAAAAGGATGAGTTTGCTGGACTAAAACTGAAGATACCCCCTTTCCATGGCAAGGCTGATCCGGATGCTTATTTGGAATGGGAGAAGAAGATAGACTTGGTCTTTGATTGTCAGCAGTACACTCAAGCTCAAAAGATAGAACTAGCAGCCACTGAGTGTTTGAATTCATGAGTGTTTGTCTCATGTAAGGAGTGATTCATTCAAATTGTGACTGAATCCCCTTCAACCATACAACAGGAACTCACCATTCAAGATCAGAGACAACCAACTTGTGGTTGAATTCTCATACACAGCTTACTATATAACCAAGAATCCTACACAGTAAACTGGTTATATGAAGCAGAAACTCAGTGTGAATCTATCCTTCTGAAGTAACACAACACTTTGAGTTTGTGTACCTAAGATGAAGAGGATTTAGAACCAGTAATCTAGAGTTTAAGAAGTAGAAAAAGAAGAGTTTAGGGTGAGTTTTACAAGTATTAGGCTGCCTTAAGAGAGATAGAGTTAAGGCAGCCTCTAAACCATAATGCTTAACTCCTTACATTATGAATATTGTTTAGACACAAGAAAGAGAGAGAGACACACGAATTTAGAGAGAGAAACTTGTATTAATTCAGGTTAGAGTTACAAGAGGTGAAGCTGTCTTTATATAGACAATGAGCAACATTAAACAATTACCAAAACAAAGAAAATATAAACAAATAATTCTGTAGAGACTGAGAAGAGGCCAAAGGGGATACATCCAAGGTCTGGCTCGTCCAGGATGAGTAGAAAGGAACAGGAGGAGAGGCACAACCTTCCTTGGTGATAGTGACAGCTCTACACAACTCCTTATGCACCCATGTGACTTCTTCTTGCTTAATTCAAAGCAGATCCTTTCTTTTGAATTCAAACTGATTTCCTTGACTTCTTAGAGGTTCCCAACGTCCATATTAGTCTCCACAACTTATTCCTTGCCTTGCAAGTCAGGTTAGGTCAAGTGGTAGCTTGTGGAGCAAGTTTGTACAAACAGAACCAAATTGGCTTCTCTTGATGAACTTATCCTTGGATCATCAACCAGCTTCTTCTTCTGGTCATCCCTTTATTTATTTTAATACTCCCCCTCAAGCTTGACCATAGGAGATCCTTGGGCAAGTTTGGAACTGAGAGTACTTGCCTCATTAAAAACCTGAGCATGGAAAAACCTCTTGGGATAAAACCATACTTAGGGAAAAAGAGGGCAACCACCCACAGCCTAGGGATTGGCCAGTGGGTTTATGAGTCTTATGATAAAGTTTAGGGACTCATAAACCATGGATCATGGCCTTACTTCAATGGCAAGCAGGCATCAATGCCTTCCTTGCTTCACACTCAAAACTGCTTTGAACTCTCCATGTGGCTGGTTCTTTGTCTCCCCCTTTCTTCTGACATCCTGCCATCATCAAAGGGTTTGATCCACGACCATACTCTTCTCATGAGCTCCAAGTACCTTGCATAATTTTCTGAAGAATGGACATTGGATTCTCATATTTTACACCCCTCCTCAAGCTTGACCTGAGAATGAGAGTATGTGGTCAAGCTTGGAAGATGAGAGCCAATAATGATCACCAATGCCTTGAGACCACAGCCCTCTTGGCTTGAATTTTGGCCTTTTCTCTTGAGTGTACTTCCTTTCCACCCTCTTGGTATCAGGTAAGTCACTTATGAGCAATCTCTCCACTGCTCCATTCATCCTCTCAATCATCTTGGGAGTTAATGGACATAATCAGTGTCTAAAGTGTTGATGGGCAGTGGGTAATCTCCATGGTCAGGAATATACATCATGTGTAGGCTCTAATCAACATGGGCATCCTGTCAACAAACACTAAGACAAGCATCAGTAGACAGCAAGAGACCAGAACATTGGTTTTCACCCAGTCTGATCTTTAAAACACAATTTAAGCAATCACAGCAGCAATGGACATATATCTTTTAGATTCTATCCTAGATACATTCTCTGAATTCTAATCAACAAGACTAGGAATTCAGGCAATAACACCATCAATTTTCCTAAGGGCAGAAGAAAAAACAATTCTTTCAAGACAGTTTAACAACCTTAGGCAGATTCGAAACAAGAGATTGTGAGAATATAGAATTAAGTAACCAGAGTAAAAGTAACCATAGAATAAGTAGAAAATAGAGAATGATGTAACCAGAGTATTAGTAGCCAGAGAATTGGAGGATTATGGAGAATAAGTAACCTTGGAATCAGAGAAAAGAGAATAGAGAATATAGAATAGAGAATTGCTCAAGAGTTCTAATGGACAAAGTTTTGCTCTGTTTTCTTGAGTTTTGCGGAAGCATAAACAGCCAGGAGCATCCAATACTAATCAAGAGTTTGGTGCTTTATTAGCTGAAACACAATGGACCATTGAACAATTAATTTGCTCACTGATCTTAGACATGGCCACTGGAATAACTCATGAAATGATGTTTTCCAGGGCTTGCAACAAAAGAACCAACAGAATAACAAATGAACAAGTGTTTTCTTTGGCTTAGACAACGATGAATCCAATGGATCAAAACAGTTTGTCCACTGGTCAAAGAGATGCTCCATTAAGAGAAAGCTATTACCCAATGGATAAAGCACAATGGTGAAGTATTTTTGAAAACTTTCTCTTCCTCAAGCTTGATTCAAGATACTAAAAAGTACTGACCAAGCTAACACAATATCAGAGTGGGAGAGAAAAGATTTATTTAAAAAAAACAGAGATAAAAGAGGTGAGTTTAGTCCCAAAGAAGAGCAACAAAGCTCTGATACCATGTTGGAATTCATGAGTGTTTGTCTCATGTAAGGAGTGATTCATTCAAATTGTGACTGAATCCCCTTCAACCATACAACAGGAATTCACCATTCAAGATCAGAGACAACCAACTTGTGGTTGAATTCTCATACACAGCTTACTATATAACCAAGAATCCTAGACAGTAAACTGGTTATATGAAGCAGAAACTCTATAGTATGAATCTATCCTTCTGAAGTAACACAACACTTTGAGTTTGTTTACCTAAGATGAATAGGATTTAGAACCAGTAATCTAGAGTTTAAGAAGTAGAAAAAGAAGAGTTTAGGGTGAGTTTTACAAGTATTAGGCTGCCTTAAGAGAGATAGAGTTAAGGCAGCCTCTAAACCATAATGCTTAAGTCCTTACATTGTGAATATTGTTTAGACACAAGAAAGAGAGAGAGACACACGAATTTAGAGAGAGAAACTTGTATTAATTCAGGTTAGAGTTACAAGAGGTGAAGCTGTCTTTATATAGACAATGAGCAACTTTAAACAATTACCAAAACAAAGAAAATATAAACAAATAATTCTGTAGAGACTGAGAAGAGGCCAAAGGGGATACATCCAAGGGCTGGCTCGTCCAGGATGAGTAGAAAGGAACAGGAGGAGAGGCACAACCTTCCTTGGTGATAGTGACAGCTCTACACAACTCCTTATGCACCCATGTGACTTCTTCTTGCTTAATTCAAAGCAGATCCTTTCTTTTGAATTCAAACTGATTTCCTTGACTTCTTAGAGGTTCCCAACGTCCATATTAGTCTCCACAACTTATTCCTTGCCTTGCAAGTCAGGTTAGGTCAAGTGGTAGCTTGTGGAGCAAGTTTGTACAAACAGAACCAAATTGGCTTCTCTTGATGAACTTATCCTTGGATCATCAACCAGCTTCTTCTTCTGGTCATCCCTTTATTTATTTTAATACTCCCCCTCAAGCTTGACCATAGGAGATCCTTGGGAAAGCTTGGAACTGAAAGTACTTGCCTCATTAAAAACCTGAGCATGGAAGAACCTCTTGGGATAAAACCATACTTAGGGAAAAAGAGTGCAACCACCCTCAGCCTAGGGATTGGCCAGTGGGTTTATGAGTCTTATGATAAAGTTTAGGGACTCATAAACCATGGATCATGGCCTTACTTCAATGGCAAGCAGGCATCAATGCCTTCCTTGCTTCACACTCAAAACTGCTTTGAACTCTCCATGTGGCTGGTTCTTTGTCTCCCCCTTTCTTCTGACATCCTGCCATCATCAAAGGGTTTGATCCACGACCATACTCTTCTCATGAGCTCCAAGTACCTTGCATAATTTTCTGAAGAATGGACATTGGATTCTCATATTTTACACCCCTCCTCAAGCTTGACCTGAGAATGAGAGTATGTGGTCAAGCTTGGAAGATGAGAGCCAATAATGATCACCAATGCCTTGAGACCACAGCCCTCTTGGCTTGAATTGTGGCCTTTTCTCTTGAGTGTACTTCCTGTCCACCCTCTTGGTATCAGGTAAGTCACTTATGAGCAATCTCTCCACTGCTCCATTCATCCTCTCAATCATCTTGGGAGTTAATGGACATAATCAGTGTCTAAAGTGTTGATGGGCAGTGGGCAATCTCCATGGTCAGGAATATACATCATGTGTAGGCTCTGGTCAACATGGGCATCCTGTCAACAAACACTAAGACAAGCATCAGTAGACAGCAAGAGACCAGAACATTGGTTTTCACCAAGTCTGATCTTTAAAACACAATTTAAGCAATCACAGCAGCAATGGACATATATCTTTTAGATTCTATCCTAGATACATTCTCTGAATTCTAATCAACAAGACTAGGAATTCAGGCAATAACACCATCAATTTTCCTAAGGGCAGAAGAAAAACAATTCTTTCAAGACAGTTTAACAACCTTAGGCAGATTCGAAACAAGAGATTGTGAGAATATAGAATTAAGTAACCAGAGTAAAAGTAACCAGAGAATAAGTAGAAAATAGAGAATGATGTAACCAGAGTATTAGTAGCCAGAGAATTGGAGGATTATGGAGAATAAGTAACCTTGGAATCAGAGAAAAGAGAATAGAGAATATAGAATAGAGAATTGCTCAAGAGTTCTAATGGACAAAGTTTTGCTCTGTTTTCTTGAGTTTTGCGGAAGCATAAACAGCCAGGAGCATCCAATACTAATCAAGAGTTTGGTGCTTTATTAGCTGAAACACAATGGACCATTGAACAATTAATTTGCTCACTGATCTTAGACATGGCCACTGGAATAACTCATGAAATGATGTTTTCCAGGGCTTGCAACAAAATAACCAACATAATAACAAATGAACAAGTGTTTTCTTTGGCTTAGACAACGATGAATCCAATGGATCAAAACAGTTTGTCCACTGGTCAAAGAGATGCTCCATTAAGAAGAAGCTATTACCCAATGGATAAAGCACAATGGTGAAGCATTTTTGAAAACTTTCTCTTCCTCAAGCTTGATTCAAGATACTAAAAAGTACTGACCAAGCTAACACAATATCAGAGTGGGAGAGAAAAGATTTATTTAAACAAAACAGAGATAAAAGAGGTGAGTTTAGTCCCAAAGAAGAGCAACAAAGCTCTGATACCATGTTGGAATTCATGAGTGTTTGTCTCATGTAAGGAGTGATTCATTCAAATTGTGACTGAATCCCCTTCAACCATACAACAGGAACTCACCATTCAAGATCAGAGACAACCAACTTGTGGTTGAATTTTGATACACAGCTTACTATATAACCAAGAATCTTAGACAGTAAACTGGTTATATGAAGCAGAAACTCTATAGTATGAATCTATCCTTCTGAAGTAACACAACACTTTGAGTTTGTTTACCTAAGATGAAGAGGATTTAGAACCAGTAATCTAGAGTTTAAGAAGTAGAAAAAAGAAGAGTTTAGGGTGAGTTTTACAAGTATTAGGCTGCCTTAAGAGAGATAGAGTTAAGGCAGCCTCTAAACCATAATGCTTAATTCCTTACATTGTGAATATTGTTTAGACACAAGAAAGAGAGAGAGAGACACATGAATTTAGAGAGAGAAACTTGTAATAATTCAGGTTAGAGTTACAAGAGGTGAAGCTGTCTTTATATAGACAATGAGCAACATTAAAGAATTACTAAAACTAAGAAAATATAAACAAATAATTCTGTAGAAGCTGACAAGAGGCCAAAGGGGATACATCCAAGGTCTGGCTCGACCAGAATGAGTAGAAAGGAACAGGAGGAGAGGCACAACCTTCCTTGGTGATAGTGACAGCTCTACACAACTCCTTATGCACCCATGTGACTTCTTCTTGCTTAATTCAAAGCAGATCCTTTCTTTTGAACTCAAACTGATTTCCTTGACTTCTTAGAGGTTCCCAATGTAAGTTTTGTTAAGAAAAGATCGAAGAACACAGGAGAAAACTGAGAGCTTGATTCGAGAATTGGAGGAGAGAGAGAGAGAGAAGTGTTTATTAGAGAGAATAGAGAAGGAGTTCTTTTCCTTAAACTAAATAATGGTCTGGAGTACAACATATATAGGCACAGGGAGACAGAAGAGAAAAGAATAAGCAAATGTCCACTTGCTTCTGCTCCCCAACGGTTATCAACAAGTTTGAAATTTGAATTTCAAATCTGAACACTGTGATGTAGTTGATGCATGTAGTCGAGGCATGTAGTCAACTATATGACGTAGTTGAGGCATGTAGTCAAGGCATGTAGTCGACTATATCACAGGACTCTGTAACCTGTGATGTAGTTGAGGCATATAGTCAACTATATCACAGGACTATGTAACTGATGTCTTCTTATTCATGTCAATACTCCCCCTCAAGCTTGACCAACAGTTTTGATCAAGCTTGGAAAACTATGAAGACTTCCCTCATTAAAACCTTAGTATGCAAAACCCATTGGGATAAAAAACATACTAAGGAAAGAGTAGAAGCTCCATAGCTAAGGGGATCATGCCTTAGTCATGTCAATGGGTCCAAGTTTGGGATAAATGGACTCACACACCTTGGTACTTGCAGCTTTAGTGAAAATGTCTGCTAACTGATCTTCACTCCTTGTGTAACACGGTAAGATGACTTCTTGGATCACCATTTGCCTCACCTTATGGCAGTACACCTCAATGTGTTTTGTCCTCTCATGAAACACTGAGTTTGAAGCTTTGTGTATGGCTGCTTGGTTATCACAATGCATTGTGATTGGAGAAGTGATCTCAATCCCCAAATCTTTGAGTAGACCTTTGATCCAAACCAGCTCGTTTGCAAGCTTCCTCATAGCTCTATATTCAGCTTCAGCACTTGAACATGAAACCACCTTTTGCTTCTTGCTTTTCCATGTGACTAGATTGCCTCCAATGAAGGTGCAGTAACCAGTAGTTGATTTCCTATCATTTCTGTCTCCTGCCCAATCAGCATCACAGTATCCAATCACTTCTGTGTTGCCATTACAGACCATCCATTCTCCTTGTCCAGGGGCTCCACTGAGGTATTTGAGTATTCTTTCCACCATTTTCCAGTGATGAACCTTTGGCACTTGCATATGCTGGCTCACCTGGTTCACAGCAAAACAAATATCAGGTCTAGTTATGGTTAGATAGATAAGCTTACCCACTAGTCTTCTGTACTGCTTTGGATCATCAAATGAGGTGTCTTCATACTCCCCCTCACGCAAGATCTTGTAGCCATCCTCCAGTGGAGTCTTTGCTGGTTTTTCTCCAAGCATACCTGCTTCATTCAAGAGATCAAGTGTGTACTTTCTTTGGGATAAGAAGAGCACCCCTCTTTAGATCGGCATACTTCTATTCCAAGAAAGGACTTTAGCTCACCCAAATCCTTAATATCAAATACAGATTTCAAGTAAGCTTTAGTGGTTTTTATACCTTCTTTGTCACTCCCTGTGATGATGATATCATCAACATACACAAGGATGACTACTATACCTTGTTGGCTGGTGAGAGTGAATAGGGTATGATCTGCCTCTGATCTACTAAACCCTTTTCCATTAAGAGTGGTGCTCAGCTTGTGATACCAAGCTCTAGGTGATTGCTTAAGTCCATAGATAGCCTTCTTGAGTCTCAACACATTTCCTGGTTTGATCATGTCTTCTAAACCAGGAGGAGGGCGCATGTAGACTTCATCTTCTAATTCTCCTTGAAGAAAGGCATTCTTCACATCCATTTGCCACAAATCCCACTCCAAGTTGGTTGCAAGTGAGAGTATGATCCTGATTGTGTGAAGCTTTGCTACTGGTGCAAAAGTATCCAAGTAATCTTCTCCATAAGTTTGGGTGAATCCTCTTGCTACCAGCCTTGTATTCTTTCTTTCTGGTTTCCCATTAGCTAGATACTTGATGGTGTAGAGTAGACGGCTAGTTACAGCTTTCTTGCCTCTTGGGATGTATTCTTGATCTAGATTACTTATGAAGACTTGGTGCTCTTCTGGATATTGGGCCAAGGAACAAACTGCCTGAGTGGGATGCGCTACTGCATTGGCATTAAAGTACACCCGTTTGTTCTTCCAGGTTTCTGGATCATATCTAATCCTAGTGCTTCTTCTTAGTTGTTGCACTTGCTCTTCTTCTTGCACTTGCTCTTCTTGTGGTTGTATTTGGACTTCCTCTGGATCCTGTTGATCATGACTTTTAGAACCTTGATGTTGCATTGTTTCTTCTGGTTCTGGTTGGTTCCCCCTTCATGATCAACATGGATACCATCTTCAGCTGGATCAGCCGCTTGGTTAGGGTGTTCTCTTGCCTTTTCCCTTGCCAAAGGCTGCTTAATCCCAAGACTTTTCAAGATGATTCTCAGGTTGGTTCTATCTGATGGGGTGTGTGAAAGATCCTCTAGATTTTCCCAGCTCTTCTCACCATAATACCCCTTTGACTCCACAAATTTGACATCCCTTGAGACCATCACCCTTCTAATTTCTGGTACATAGCACTTGTACCCTTTCTGATTAGCTGAATACCCAATGAATATTGCTTTGACACTCTTGGCTTCAAGTTTATTTCTTTGCTCTCCTGGAATCAAAACAAAACAGAGGCACCCAAACACACGTAAATGATCAAGAGAGGGTTTGTTTTTATTCAATACCTCAAAAGGAGAGACATCATGGAGGACCCTTGTAGGAGTTCTGTTTATTAGATAGCATGCTGAGACCACAGCATCACCCCAAAAACGTTTTGGAACATTTGTGTGGAACATCATGCTTCTAGCAACCTCCATAAGATGTCGATTCTTCCTCTCTTCCACTCCATTTTGTTGTGGTGTGTATGGGCAGATGGTTTGATGAATGATTCCATGTCTGGCTAGATGGTTTTTGAATGCATGGCTTGTTTATTCACCACCATTGTCTGACCTAAAAATTTTAATCTTGGCATTGAAATGATTAGTGACATAACTCTGAAAATTTATAAAGGCTTCTAAAACTCTATCTTTAGATTGAATTAAGGTTAGCCAAGTGTACTTTGATTTCTCATCTATAAAGGTGACAAAGTATTTATGGTTTTCTATAGAACCACATGGAGCAGTCCTGACATCTGAGTGCACAAGATCAAAGCAGTGATCATAAATAGTGGTTGATTTAGTAAAAACGGTTTTGCAATGTTTGCCAATGATACAAGCTTCACAGCTATCATTCCTAAAAGACAGATTAGGGAACATCAATCCTAAGGCACGAGAATGAGGATGGCCTAATCTAGCATGCCATAACACATTAGAATCTAAAATAGAAGCAGAACTAAGAGCATAAGGTAAATCTGATTTAAGCTTGGTGTCTTCAAGCAAATAAAGGTCTCCTTTGCTTACACCCTTTCCAATCATCTTACTTGTCTCAATATCTTGAAAATGAACTTCATTAGGACTAAAAATCACATGACAATAAAGATCAGAAGTCGTTTTCTTAACTGAGAGCAAGTTAGATGCAAAAGTAGGCATATATAAGGCTTTAGACTCTCTACAAAACAAGTTCAAGTTCCCTATGCCCTCAATGGGTACCTTATCACCATTTGCAATCATCACATTTCCAAGAGCAGGTTTAACATTACTGATCAGTTTAGCATCTTTGATCATATGATGAGATGCCCCTGAATCTATGATCAATGGCTTAGCAGCTTGCGATATGTTCTGAATTGTATTTAAAGCATTATTAACATTACTACTGATGTTACCAGAGTTGGCATTGAGGGCTTTTATGAGAGCCTTAATGTCTGACTTGCGGATTAGAGAGTCCTCCTGGTTAAGTTGAGTAGATGTTCTAGCAATGTGAGCAGTAGAGTTCAAGCCCTCCCTCCATTCTGTTGATACACCGGTTGAATGATGGGCTGGACATTCTGATGAATAACCTCATGTGCTCTAGCCTGGTTGAATCTTGATGGAGAACGGAGGTGAGGGTGAAGGATCCAGCACTGGTTCTTCATGTGGCCGATCTTCCTACAATGATCACAAGTCACTGACTTCTTCCTATCTTCTGGTTTGAAGAAGGCCTTGTTTGCAGTTACTATCTCAGCCTTGTTGGCTAAGTTGAGTTCTCCTTTTCCTCCAAACAGACCAACTGAGCCTTGTTCCTTCTGGATTGAGAGCACACCTCTTCTAGACTTGGTAGCTTATCAGCCCTCAGAATATGCTTAATGAGGTCGTTATAAGCTTGGTTGAGAGTGAGGAGTAGACCAAACACCTTGTCTTGCTCACGCCTCTCATTCAGGATAAAGGGATCAGTAGTGCTTGGCCTCTTGATGCGTCCCTAGGATGCTCTTTGGTTGATGGGGATGGATAGATCCTTGCAAGAATGAATCAGAGACTCAAGTTCTTCAAGGTTGTGGATCGATTGGTGACACAAGAGGGATGATAAGATCTCTTGATACTCCTAGATGATTAACTCGGATATAACACACCAAGCTAACACCCTTAGGTTCCTGGATACTACACACCAGAAGAAACTCGACAACTATTCTAGAGAGAGAGCCGTCAAGGAGAAATATAACTCGTTGATTAAAAGATTGCTTGAGTACAATAGTGTTTAGAGACCCGTTTAAATAAGGAGAAACCAAAGAACATGCTCTCTAGGGTTTCAGAAATAAGTAAAAAGGAAACTATAGTTTAAGTTTAACATAAGCTTTAAAATGAAATAAAATGTAAACTTCTTTAGTCTTGGACCGAGAGAGGGCCTAAGTGATGTGAAGACAAGTTGTGGCCTCGCTAAAAACCTTCCTCCGGAAAACCTCGTGGGACAAAACCAAAAGCAAGGAAAAGAGCACGCACCCCATGTCTTGCCTAGACACTAACTCAGCTTGATGTAGAGATGGCTTGAATGGTGATCAAGACATCTCGGATCAGACCTTGTCCAAGACTTTCTTGTTGTGGATGTGAAGTGAGTAATCCAACAACATTCTCTTTAAGCTTCTTGACTCTGGAACGAGTCATGGGACCTTCAGGAATGGCTAGCGCATCATCACCAGGTTGCTGGTGCAATGTGGCTTCATGTGGTTCATCTAGACTCTCCTTGTTCTCCTTAGTGATCTGGTCCATGATCACATCACCTCAACATCTCTAGTTCTGCCCAGAGAGCTCTGAACTTACCAAAGTGTTGGTTAAAGTCCTTATCTTCCTGGTTCAAGCAGTTGATGGCCTTCTTTACTTCAAAGACCCTACTGAGGTTGGATATGTTTACATATACCTTCTGAAGGGTATCCCACAACTCCTTTGAGGTTTCACAGTATGAGTAGGCCTCCATTATGGGACCAGCAAGTGAGCTTTGGATGATATTCAGCACCATAAAGTCCTCTTGACTCCATTTGCCTTCATCTGCCACAACAATCTCCTTGGCATCTTCTCCTTGGATGGTTTGCTTTGGCGCCTCCCCTGAAGTGATATGCGTCCATAAGCCTCTTCCACCAAGGGCATTCTTGATCAATCTTGACCAGAGAAGGTAGTTAACCCCCTTTAGAGTGACTGGAACCACCACTGCCTTGTTTTGCTCCATTTCGAAAAGCTATTGACCAGTGGGTAAAAGGATGAACCAAGGATTTTAGAGCAGTAAAGATGAGTTTCTGAATACTGGAGCAACCAGAGAATAGAACAGAACAAGTTTACTTTGAGAAAAGACGGAGAATAGTTGAGGAACTCGCAAGAACAGAGCTATTATCCACTGGATAAAAGAATGTTCTTCAAGAAACTCAAGAACTGATCGGATGAAAAGGAAGAGGGAAGAGAATAGAGTAGTTTTGTGGAAGAAAAAATAGGTTTAGGAGCCAAATGGCTCTGATACCATGTAAGTTTTGTTAAGAACAGATCGAAGAACACAAGAGAAAACAGAGAGTTTGATTCGAGAATTGGAGGAGAGAGAGAGAGAGAAGTGTTTATTAGAGAGAATAGAGAAGGAGTTCTTTTCCTTAAACTAAATAATGGTCTGGAGTACAACATATATAGGCACAGGGAGACAGAAGAGAAAAGAATAAGCAAATGTCCACTTGCTTCTGCTCCCCAACGGTTATCAACAAGTTTGAAATTTGAATTTCAAATCTGAACACTGTGATGTAGTTGATGCATGTAGTCGAGGCATGTAGTCAACTATATGACGTAGTTGAGGCATGTAGTCGAGGCATGTAGTCGACTATATCATAGGACTCTGTAACCTGTGATGTAGTTGAGGCATATAGTCAACTATATCACAGGACTATGTAAGTGATGTCTTCTTATTCATGTCAATACCCAACGTCCATATTAGTCTCCACAACTTATTCCTTGCCTTGCAAGTCAGGTTAGGTCAAGTGGTAGCTTGTTGAGCAAGTTTCTACAAACAGAACCAAATTGGCTTCTCTTGATGAACTTATCCTTGGACCATCAACCAGCTTCTTCTTCTGGTCATCCCTTTATTTATTTCAATACTGAGTTCTATGATTATGCTTTGAGCTGGTGGTATCAGTTGGTAACCACTAAGAGACGAAACCAGGAGAATCCAGTTGAATCATGGCATGAGATGAAATCAATCATGCGCAAACGGTTTGTCCCAAGTCATTATCACCGTGATCTACATCAGAAACTAAGGAAGCTCACTCAAGTATCACGGACCGTAGAAGAGTACTTTCAAGAGATGGAGCTACTGATGTTGAGAGCAAACCTTTCTGAAGATAGAGAAGCCACTATGTCACGGTTTCTAGGAGGACTCAACCGAGAGATCCAAGACAATGTTGAAATGCAACAATATGTTGAGCTAGAAGAGATGTTGCACAAAGCCATACTTGTGGAACAACAACTCAAGAGGAATGGACACTCTCGTTCCAACTATGGAGCCTCAAGGTATCTAACATCTAAAGAGGAGAAACCAGCCTACACTAAGGAGAATAAGCCATATCCTAAAGAAGAAACAAAACCAAGTGCCAGCTTTGGGAAAGATAAAGGAAAGGCCGAAGCTAGCAGTTCAAGAGCTAAGGACGTCAAGTGCTTCAAATGCCAAGGAAGAGGGCACTATGCTAATAAATGCACCAACAAACGCATCATGATCTTATTAGAGAATGGAGAGTGTGAGTCTGAGGACTATAGATCCGAGTATGATCATGAGGAGTCTGAGGAAGAATATGAGGAAGAACCAGGAAGAGGAAGATTGTTGGTGGCTAGAAACTACGTGAACCTACAAACCAAGATTGAGGAACTTGAGCAACGTGAAAACCTTTTCTATACGAGGTGTTTGGTGCAAGGAAAGGTTTGTAGTCTCATTGTGGATGGTGGAAGCTGTGTTAATGTTGCTAGTGAAACAATGGTAAAGAAGTTGGGACTGAAAGTTCAAAGGCATCCAAAACCATACCGGCTACAATGGCTCAATGAGGAAGGTGAGATGAAGGTTTCCAGTCAAGTGATGGTACCCCTAGCCATTGGAAGATATGAGGATGAAGTCCTGTGTGATGTGTTACCAATGGAAGCAAGTCACATTCTCCTTGGACAGCCTTGGCAATCAGATAGGCGTGTGGCACATGATGGCTATACCAACAAGCATTCCTTTGAGTTCAAAGGAAGGAAAACTACCTTGGTACTGTTGAAATTTAAGGATTTGTAACCCCAAACATTTCTGGTGAAGTACATGAGCATAAGGGGGAAGAAGCTCAATGGCTTTCTTAGTTTTCATTGATATCTGAACATACATATTTATACATAAAGGAACAACTAAATGCTTAAACTTAAGCTAATACACGTCAGTCTACTTGTGCCAACTTGCTTATGCATCAGAGTAAAACCATGAGCTAAAAACAGCTGCTTAAACCATGGGCCACCTCTTGTATGTTGGAAAATATCTCAGCCACTTTCCTTCCTCTAAAGTAACCATAATGAGCTTAGCCTACTATTGTTGACTTTCTTCAGATACTTGTCACCATATTGTGTGCTTGGCTACTTCTCTTTATTGGATCAGTACTGGGCATGTTCTTCTCATGGATCTCTGCATGCTTGATGGACTTCCACTCCTTATAAGGATTGGGCTTCACTTCTTCACAAGCATATTAGGCTGCTGGTTCTTCTTTAATCTGATAGGTGGGCTGGTCTTCTTCTTGATTCATCATGCTATTGGACTTCTTCTTCTTGGGCAACTTGTGTAGCCAACCTGATTTGGCTACCTTGAAATATTCCTCACATCAACTTGCACTTAAGTGATGTGTGTGTGCTATTCTCATTCGCTTGATGTCTTCTTCTTCATCTATGGAGCACGAGTGATTTCCACACACAAATGGATCCCTGAAGGTCTCCATTTTCGTTCTCACTCTGATCCATAGAGTCATGATAGCTTTGCTGCCCCAAAGCTCTCCTTCACATTCCTACTAGGTGCACTCTATTCCACACCTTCACTTATGTGCTCCTCCTTGTTCTCTTTGGAGTGTAGATAGTAGCTTGTCTCACTCAAGCTCCTACATTACACCACATGAAGAGCTTCTCCTACTGCCACTTGGTTCAGCGCTTCCTGGGGTTCTCATTTCAACACTCCTCCTCAAGATAGGCTGGAGATGAATATGAAAGCCTATCTTGCACAATGAGAACACTTGTGCACATCCTGGACTTCTTCTCCTTGTGAATCACTTAAACCACCGCTTTGATCTTTCCTTCTTGCTTTCTCCATCTAAGCTGTCTTTCGGAGGTGCTGCCGGTTTTCCTCTTGTGGTCAGCGTGAGTATAATACTGCCATCTTGGGTCACCGTTGGTCTGCCTCTTTGGTCTGCCTCTTTTGGTTCAGCCATCTTGGGTCAGCCATCGTACAGTAGAGCCCTGCGTGAAATGACAAGCTTGTTTGGATTCCACCAGTTGGTTAGTCTCTGGGGTTGGTATTCATGATTCACATTCTAACTGCCCCCCTCAAGATTGGTCTGGATATGGAATGAAAGCCAATCTTGAAATGGGAATCATGTGTGTACACTTCTTCTTCTTTTGTGTGAGCTTCTGTTTATGTTTTTGTTTGTTGAAGTAGCACCAATAGCAATGCCATCTCCTCCTTGGAATAGCTTGTGTTTGTACTGACGTTTTTAACAAGTTGGATTCACCATGCTTCTTCATTTGCTTGAACCGCTTCTGATGGGAGCTCTATTGAACTCCTCTTCTCCTTCGTTTCAGCTTCATGAGAGCTTTAGATGTGATCCACAAAACATAAGGTTCTCCTCCTGAGAAATTTCACACACGTTTTTCATTCTTGAAAACACCATCTTGAAAACACACACCTTTGTTCTTCTTGTAGCTTCTGGTCTGTTGGTAACACAATTGGATAACCTCCACAGCCACAGCTACTTGAGATACAAAGGAACACCATACATGTTTTTATTGATTCACCTCTTCAGCTGATGACATCCTTATCTCAACACCCAAGAAAACACTTCTGATGTGTAGGCAGGTTGTCACCAGTGAGAGAATGAACAACTTCTTGTTTGGACCAGTTCTGGAACATCTTCAAAACTGACCTCCAAAGGCTGTCTTCAACAGTTTCAAATGCCTCCTTAATTTATGGGAAGGCGCCTCTTTCTTGAAAGGATACTGAACTCCCGCTCCTGGTCTTCTGGATCATCTTGGTCTTCAAAAGCTGCATCTTCAGAAGCTCATCAACATCAGCTCTCCAATAGTTCTCTTAAAACTTTGAAGACTGAACATCATGTTTCTCCTTAGGCGTGCCACTGCCCTTAGAGAATGAGAGTATGCAAATAAGTAACCAGAGTATTGAAGGCCCAAAAACTTGAGCTCTTCCATCAGTAACCAGAATTTTGAAAATTGTTTGAACAGAGATCTTGCTTTGTTTTTGTTTTAATTTTGCGGAAGCTTTTGGTTCAGGCATAACACTGCTCTGATAACATGTTGAAATTTAAGGATTTGTAACCCCAAACATTTCTGGTGAAGTACATGAGCATAAGGGGGAAGAAGCTCAATGGCTTTCTTAGTTTTCATTGATATCTGAACATACATATTTATACATAAAGGAACAACTAAATGCTTAAACTTAAGCTACTACACGTCAGTCTACTTGTGCCAACTTGCTTCTGCAGTAGAGTAAAACCATGAGCTAAAACAGCTGCTAAAACCATGAGCTAAAACAGCTGCTAAAACCATGGGCCACCTCTTGTATGTTGGAAAATATCTCAGACACTTTCCTTCCTCTAAAGTAACCATAATGAGCTTAGCCTACTATTGTTGACTTTTCTTCAGATGCTTGTCACCATCTTGTGTGCTTGGCTACTTCTCTTTATTGGATCAGTACTGGGCATGTTCTTCTCATGGATCTCTGCATGCTTGATGGACTTCCACTCCTTATAAGGATTGGGCTTCACTTCTTCACAAGCATATTGGGCTGCTGGTTCTTCTTTAATCTGATAGGTGGGCTGGTCTTCTTCTTTGTTCATCATGCTATTGGACTTCTTCTTCTTGGGCAACTTGTGTAGCCAACCTGATTGGGCTACACTGAAATATTCCTCACACCAATTTGCACTTAAGTGATGTGTGTGTGCTATTCTTATTCGCTTGATGTCTTCTTCTTAATCTATGGAGCACGAGTGATTTCCACAAACAAATGGATCCCTGAAGGTCTCCATTTTCGTTCTCACTCTAATCCATAGAGTGATGATAGATTTGCTGCCCCAAAGCTCTCCTTCACATTCCTACTAGGCGCACTCTATTCCACACCTTCACTTATGTGCTCCTCCTTGTTCTCTTTGGAGTGTAGATAGTAGCTTGTCTCACTCAAGCTCCTACATTACACCACATGAAGAGCTTCTCCTACTGCCACTTGGTTCAACTCTTCTTGGGGTTCTCATTTCCACAGGTACCTCTAACTTCTAAGGAGGTTCAACAAGATCAACTTCAGCTACAAAAGAAGAAAGAAATCGACCTCAAACCAGACCAAAGCAAGCAGCATAACTTCTATGCCAAACATGGAGAAATCAAAAGAACTCTCTATTCACAAACTCTTGTTCTATTGCTTGTTTTTAAAGAATCTCTACTAACCCTTACTGAACTTGATGCGCCCCTAGGATGCTCTTTGGTTGATTGGGATGGATAGATCCTTGCAAGAACGAATCAGGGACTCAAGTTCTTCAAGGTTGTGGGATGAATGGTGACACAAGAGGGATGATAAGACTCTTGATACTCCTAGATGATTAGCTTGGATATGACACACCAAGTAAACACCCTTAAGGTCTCTAGATACTACACACCAGAACTCGACAACTTCTAGAGAGAGAGAGAGAGCCGTCAAGAGAGAAAATAATTTGTTGAATAAAAGGTTGCTTGAGTACAATAGGGTTTAGAGAACCCTTTAAACAATAGAAACCAGAGAACATGGTCTCTAGGGTTTCGAAAATAAAAGAAAAGGAAAACTATAGTTTTAAATAACATAAGCTAAAATGTGAATACTTCTTTAATCTTGGGGCGAGATAGAGCCTAAGGGATGTGTAAGACAAGTTGTGGCCTCGTTAAAAACCTTCCTCCGGAAAACCTCGTGGGACAAAACCAAAAGCAAGGAAAAGAGCATGCACCAAGTGTCTTGCCTAGACACTAACTCAGCTTGATGTAGAGATGGCTTGAATGGTGATCAAGAAATCTCGGATCAAACCTTGTCCAAGACTTTCTTCTTGTTGTGGATGTGAAGTGAGTAATCCAACAACATTCTCTTTAAGTTTCTTGACTTTGGAACGAGTCATGGGACCTTCTGGAATGACTAGAGCATCATCACCAGGTTGCTGGTGTAATGTGGCTTCATGTGGCTCATCTAGACTCACCTTGTTCTCCTTAGTGATCCGGTCCATGATCACATCATCCCCTCCCTCTTGAAAAGGATTTGTCCTCAAATCAGGTTCATCTACAGCAAAAGGAGCCAAGTCAGTGACATTGAAGCTATTTGATACATCATACTTACCTTGGAGATCAAGTTTGTAGGCATTGTCATTGATCTTGTGGATGATCTCAAAGGGTCCATCAACCCTTGGCATCAGCTTGGAATTCCTCTCGTTGGGGAACCTATCCTTCCTCAGGTGCAACCAAACTTGGTCACCTACTTCAAAGGTTCTCACACGTCTCCCCTTGTTGGCTTGCTTCTCATAAAGCTTGGTTTTCTGCTCAATGTTTTGTCTAGCCTTCTCATGGATCCGTTGGACCATCTCTGCTTTCTTCTTGCCATCTAGACTGATCCTTTCACACTCAGGTAAAGGAATTAGATCCAAAGGAGAGGTGGGATTGAACCCATAAACCATATCAAAAGGTGAATACTTGGAAGCAGAATGCTTAGCATGATTGTATGAAAATTCACAGTGTGGTAAGTATTCTTCCCAAGTTCTTAAGTTCTTTCTAATGAATGCACGCAGGAGTGTTCCTAAGGTTCTATTGACTACTTCAGTTTGTCCATCAGTTTGTGGATGACATGTAGTAGAAAACAACAGTTTAGTGCCTAGCTTAGACCAAAGTGTCTTCCAGAAGTAACTAAGAAACTTAGTGTCCCTATCAGAAACTATAGTTCTAGGCATGCCATGCAAACGAATAACTTCTTTAAAGAACAGGTTAGCAACATGCAATGCATCATCAGTCTTATGACATGCTATGAAATGTGCCATCATAGAGAACCTATCAACAACAACAAAGATTGAGTCCTTTCCAGTTCTAGTCCTAGGCAATCCAACAACAAAGTCCATGGAAATATCATTCCAGGGATGGTGTGGAATGGGTAAAGGAGTATACAAACCCTGGGATTGGACTTGGGACTTGGCATTCTTGCAGGTAGCACACCTCCCACAGATTCTCTCCACATCTCTCTTCATATGCGGCCAATAGAAGTGATCCTGCAAACTTTTAAGGTCTTTGCAATCCCAAAGTGTCCCATTAGACTTGCCCCATGGGATTCCCTGACAAAAAGATCTCTCAAAGAGCAGTTAGGCACACATAACCTATTGTCATAAAACAAGTAGCCTTCTTGTCTAAAGTAATGCCCTGCAGCAAACTTCTCACAAGAAGGATAAGCTTCCTTGAAATTATTGTCAGTATCATACATATCTTTTATCTGCTCAAACCCAAGTAACTTAGCATCTAAAGTGGTCAAGAGAACATACCTCCGAGATAGTGCATCAGCAACTATGTTCTCCTTACCTTGTTTATATTTGATCCCGTATGGGAAAGTCTCAATGAACTCAACCCACCTTGCGGGTCTCTTGCTAAGCTTACTCTGCCCTTTTAGATACTTTAGGGACTCATGATCAGTGTGTATGACAAACTCTTTGGGCCACAAGTAATGTTGCCACGTTTGTAATGCCCTCACCAAGGCATAGAGCTCTTTGTCATAGGTTGCATAGTTGAGAGTGGCTCCTCCAAGCTTCTCACTGAAGTAGGCTATAGGTTTCCTATCCTGCATCAATACAGCACCAATTCCAATTCCTGAGGCATCACATTCTATTTCAAACGTTTTAGTAAAATCAGGAAGCATAAGAAGAGGTGATTGAGTAAGCTTCTCTTTTAGGCTCTGGAAAGCCTTCTCTTGTGCTTCTCCCCACTTGAATCCGACATCCTTCTTTATCACTTCAGTCAAGGGAGCTGCAATGGTGCTGAAGTCTCTCACAAATCGCCTATAGAACCCAGCAAGCCCATGGAAACTCCTCACTTCTCGTACTGTGGTTGGACTCGGCCAGTCTTTGATGGCTTTGATAACTCGTTGATGAAAGGATGGATGAGTACAATAGGGTTTAGAGACCCGTTTAAATAAGGAGAAACCAGAGAACATGCTCTCTAGGGTTTCGGAAATAAGCAAAAAGGAAACTATAGTTTAAGTTTAACATAAGCTTTAAAATGAAATAAAAATGTAAACTTCTTTAGTCTTGGACCGAGAGAGGGCCTAAGTGATGTGAAGAAAAGTTGTGGCCTCGTTAAAAACCTTCCTCCGGAAAACCTCGTGGGACAAAACCAAAAGCAAGGAAAAGAGCACGCACCCCATGTCTTGCCTAGACACTAACTCAACTTGATGTAGAGATGGCATGAATGGTGATCAAGACATCTCGGATCAGACCTTGTCCAAGACTTTCTTGTTGTGGATGTGAAGTGAGTAATCCAACAACATTCTCTTTAAGCTTCTTGACTCTGGAACGAGTCATGGGACCTTCAGGAATGGCTAGAGCATCATCACCAGGTTGCTGGTGCAATGTGGCTTCTTGTGGTTCATCTAGACTCTCCTTGTTCTCCTTAGTGATCCGGTCCATGATCACATCACAACCGGGTTGGTTTTGTATGCTGGACGGTTTGGAAGTGTAGATCCTGGAACAAAGTCTATCTGGTGCTCAATCCCTCTCAAAGGTGGTAAACCAATGGGGTTGTCCTCTGGAAATACATCTTGAAACTCCTGCAAAAGAGAAACCATCTCACTCGGATACACCGGTGTAGAATCTGTTAAGTTCAAAAGAGCTTCTTTAAACACAAGTAAGATAGCAGATTATTTAGAGTAAAGAGTTCTTTTGATATCACCCATGTTAGCATAGAAGTTTGGCTGCTTAGTTCCAGCCGGTTTTAGATCAATCTCCTTCTTCTTTTGGAGTTGAATCAGATCTTGTTGAACTTCCTTAGGTGTCAAGGGAACCAGGACAGTATTGCGTCCCTTGAACTCAAAGGAGTGCTTGTTGGTGAAGCCATCATGGATAACTCGGCGATCAGACTGCCAAGGTCTTCCAAGAAGTATGTGACCAGCTTGCATTGGCAACACATCACACAAGACTTCATCTTCATATCTCCCAATGGCTAAGGGAATGAGGACTTGACTTGAAACCTTCATGCTGCCTTCTTCATTCAGCCATTGTAGCCGGTAAGGTTTGGGATGCTTCTGAACCTTCAAACCCAACTTCTTGACCATGGTTTCACTCGCAGCATTCACACAACTGCCTCCATCAACAATGAGGCTGCACACCTTTCCTTGGACAAGCACCGGGTGTAGAATAGGTTCTCACGTTGCTCTAGCTCCTCAGTCTTGTTTTGCAAGCTTAGAAGCCTTCTAGATACTAAAAGCTTCCCCTGGACTTGTCCTTCTTCATGTTCCTCTTCACTTTCTTCTTGGTCAGACTCGGTGTTGTCATCTTCTGAGGCATACTCACCATTTTCCAGCAAGATCATGACTCTCTTGTTGGTACACTCATTGGCATAATGACCTCGTCCTTGGCAGTTGAAACACTTGACATCACGAGCTCTGGAACTAGAAGCTTCAACCTTGCCTTTGCCATTGTCAAGAGCACTGCTTGGTTTGGTTTCTTCTCTTGGATAGGACTTGTTGTCTTTCTGAAACGGTTTAGACTCCTTAAGATAAGGTGACTTCTCTTCTTTGGTGTTGTGTAACCGGTTGGAGCCATAGTGATTGCGTGAATGTCCCTTCCTCTTGAGCTGTTGTTCCACAAGGATAGCCTTGTGTAGCATCTCCTCAAGCTCCACATAATGTTGCATCTCAACATTGTCTTGTATCTCTTGGTTTAAACCACACAGGAACCTTGACATGGTGGCTTCTCTATCTTCTGATATGCTAGCTCTCAGCATGAGCAACTCCATCTCCTGGTAGTACTCCTCCACTGATCTTGAACCTTGAGTAAGCTTCCTAAGCCTGTGGTGCAAGTCTCTGTGGTAATGGCTTGGAACAAACCTCTTGCGCATGATTGACTTCATCTCTGTCCAAGTCTCTACTGGTTCCTCTCCATTCCTTCTACGAGTTGTGATGTACTGATCCCACCAGCTTAGAGCATAGTCATAGAATTCAGTAGCAGCAATCTGAATCTTCTTGTGGTTTGTGTACTGCTTACACTGAAAGACCAACTCAATCTTCTTCTCCCACTCAAGGTAGGCATCCGGATCAGCTTTGCCATGGAATGGGGGTATCTTGATCTTTAAACCAGCAAGATCATCTCTCTGGTTTGTCCTTCCTTCATGTCCACGCCTATGTCTTCTTTGGCTTTGTCTTGAGGATGAACTGATGTGTTCATACTCATTGTCAGTCTCCTCATAACCAGCATGCTCTTGTCGAGTTGCTTGAGGTCTCTCTTCCCTTCTAGCCTCTTGGTTGGTCCCTGGACCAGTAGCTCTTCTGACTTCTTCTCTGAGCTCTCTCCGGATATCATTGAGGTTGGTCCTCATCATCTCGGTCATGGTTGCTACCATGTTCTGGTTCAGTTGAGCAGTCATAGCTTCCATGAGTAGCTTGTTCTTCATGACGAGTTCAGCTTCTTCTTCAGACTCGGATCCCATGCTTCCTGCAAAAAGGTAAACAATATAACCAGTAAAAAGTTTCTAGGTAACAAGACAAGCAAAAAGGAAAAAGGTAAACAAAACTAAAGCTTGTTTTGCAAGACAAAAAGCAAAAAGGATAATCGGCTAAAAAATGGAACTAGGGTTGCCGATTTCAAGCAAAATGGAAACTCTTCAATTCTTGGCTAAACTTCTCTAAGGTGTTCTAGCAGCCTAAACAACCTAAGTATACTCGTTTTCAAGGTGATTAAGCTGATTAGCAGATGAAACAAAGAGGTTTAGATAGCAAAGAACTTATGCGGCTAGGGTTTATCTCTCTAGGGTTTCCGCAAGCAAAAAGGAAAAGTCTTAAAACCTTGTCTAATCTCTTATGAAACTCGAGCAGCCCTAAACAGGTTAGATATACTGCTTAACAAAGGTTTAATACTGATGAATCAAAAGAAACAAGAGAGAACGAGTACTTCCCAAACCAAAGTTGCTCTGATACCACTTGATGCACCCCTAGGATGCTCTTTGGTTGATTGGGATGGATAGATCCTTGCAAGAACGAATCAAGGACTCAAGTTCTTCAAGGTTGTGGGATGAATGGTGACACAAGAGGGATGATAAGACTCTTGATACCCCTAGATGATTAGCTTGGATATGACACACCAAGTAAACACCCTTAAGGTCTCTGGATACTACACACAAGAACTCGACAACTTCTAGAGAGAGAGATAGCCGTCAAGAGAGAAAATAACTTGTTGAATAAAAGGTTACTTGAGTACAATAGGGTTTAGAGAACCCTTTAAATAATAGAAACAGAGAACATGCTCTCTAGGGTTTCGAAAATAAAAGAAAAGGAAAACTATAGTTTTAAAATAACATAAGCTAAAATGTGAATACTTCTTTAGTCTTGGGCCGAGATAGAGCCTAAGGGATCTGTAAGACAAGTTGTGGCCTCGTTAAAAACCTTCCTCTGTAAAACCTCGTGGGACAAAACCAAAAGCAAGGAAAAGAGCACCCGCCAAGTGTCTTGCCTAGACACTAACTCAGCTTGATGTAGAGATGGCTTGAATGGTGATCAAGACATCTCGGATCAAACCTTGTCCAAGACTTTCTTCTTGTTTTGGATGTGAAGTGAGTAATCCAACAACATTCTCTTTAAGTTTCTTGACTCTGGAACGAGTCATGGGACCTTCTGGAATGGCTAGAGCATCATCTCTATGGACTTCATTGTAGGACTGCCTAGAACTAGAACTGGAAAGGATTCTATCTTTGTTGTGGTAGATAGGTTTTCAAAAATGGCACATTTCATTGCTTGCCAGAAGACTGATGATGCATTGCACGTAGCCAACTTGTTCTTTAAAGAGATAGTCCGTTTGCATGGCATGCCTAGAACTATATGTGAGAATAAGAGATTTAGAGAGAGTTTACTTGCTGGAAACTGAAGAACATGAAGAACAAGAAAGTGCAATAGCCTATTGTAGACATCCTGTCTACTCTATCACCAGCCCAATCTGCATCACAGTACCCCCACAATCTCTGTGTTCTTGTTGCAACCCATCCATACTTCTTGTCTTGGTGCTTCTCTTAGATATCTCAAGATCCTCTCCACTGTTGGAATGAAGAAGGAAGAACCACCAGCTAAGAAGGAAGGGCGCTTGTGCAAAGATTGTGCAAAAATAATCATGTGCAAAGTTTGTACAAAAAGATTATTTTGCACAAGATTTGCACAAGAAAAATAATGAAGTGCAAAGTTCGGGTCAGCCTCAAAACACCCAAAGATCAATGTGCAAAACAAGGGTTGAAGATAATCTTTGGTGCAAAGTTTGTGCAAAAGAATCAAGACAAAGACCAAAGTGCATAATCCGGGTTCTTCTTATATCCTCTAAGAAAGAAGAAAAAGGTGTTGGCGCCAAGATTCTCGGTTTGAATTCAAACTGAGATCACATGTCTTGCATACGAGAAGACTGTTAGGACCTGTCATTGTCTCTCTTCTGGACGAGCTCAGTCTGTCTCAGCCAGCCTGCCCCTTCTGATTTCCTCAAAATATTATTTGTTTACTCATTCCTTATTTTAATGTTGTTTAATGTGTTTGTTTGTCTTGTAACTTTGGCTATAAACCACACCTCATGTATCACGAAATAGTCAAGCTGAATGGGGGAGTTCCCCTTTCTTCTTCACCACTCTCTGGTCTCATTACTCTCTCATAATCTCTGGTTACTCAAACTCTCACAAACATTCTCATAATTCTCTCTTAAACTCTGCATAATCTCTCATACTCTCTGAAGTGAAAGTTAATTATCTCCTTCTCCAATTCTCTTATTCTGTTGTTTCTCTATCATCCATACTCTCTATTCTCTTGTTACCCATGAGCTCAGTCTCACTCACACTCTCAAACACTTTTATTCTTTGTCTTGCATACAATCTGTCCAGCAGACTCATTCTCTCTGTTTCTCATTCTTTCTCTTGTTCACACTCAACCAGACTGTCACATTCACTCACACACCATTATATATCTATTCTCACATGGTATCAGAGCTCCCAAGCTCCTGAAACTCACAAAGCTTCCCCAAATCAAGAATAAGCTCACTCTCATTGCTGTTTCAAACCATTGGAAAAGTTTTTGTCTTGTTGGTTGTTCAATCTCTTCAAGAGGAAGAAGACTGCAAGCATGGCGTGCTCAGAGGCTTCCCAAGTTCTATCATCCTTCCTCCTGTTCAGCATGAAGAAATCTCTTGGAGAAAGAAGGTTTTGGAGCTGTTTGGCAAGCAAAACTCCAAACCATGTCTGTACCAGCGATTTTCATGTTCTTTCCAAGATGGAGTCTCTCACTGTGTTCCAGAAGGTGGCGCCTGGTAATCAGGAAGCAAGGAGGGGTGTTACGCATGAGAGCTTCAAGGGGAAATCACAAACAAAGAAGTGGAGTTGGCTAGAGAACCCAAAATCCAAATCTGCCAAAGTTCAAGTGAACCATGTGTCTTGGAGGTTCAAGGAACCAGCTCAGGTTCCTTGTTTGTAAGTTAAATCTCTTTCCCTTGATTAAATCTCGTGTCTTTATGTCTGGTTGTGTTGAATGGTGTGTTTAGTATCTTAGGGACAGTTCAAAATTGCTAGAGTTGTTGAACCTAGTTTCTGTCCCATGATACTTAAAAGTTGTGTGTGTATTGTTCTAGGATTCTTTAAAGCTTGCTAGCATGTTATGTCTAGTTTCTGTCATAGAATCATTGTTTGTATTGTGTCTGGCCTAAGTGAGTTGCTTAGTCTCAGTTTGTTTCTTGTTGCATTGTTAATGGTCTAGGAGAGTTTCCTGGTCAAGTGATGCATTCATGGTTGTGTAGCTTGATTAGATGAGTTGTCTAGTCTAAGCTAATGTCATAAATTCTCATTTCATTTTGTTACTGTCATATGTGTGTTAAAATGAGCCTAGATGCCTTGTAATTGATGAGTTATCATGCTTGAGCATTTAGAGAATTGGTTTGCTTGGATTTGAACTGAATGAGTTGTTTAGATTCTGTCCATTGCATTTTCTTAAAACATTGGGATCAGAATTGGTGAGTTATCAATGTCTGATCCTAGTGTGTGTGGTCTGCTTCTTGCTGGAGTTTGAGTGGTGTTTCAGGTACACAAGATGTGTCTTCTGTCCATCATCAAACCAAGACAAAGAAGAAGGCTCTGCCCATGCTGTTCAGAGCCTACACATGATGTATATTCCTGGTTGATCGAGAGCCTACACATGATATATATTCCTGACCATGGAGAGATATCTTGTTGGAGGAACCAGTTGACTTAAGCGCAGGCTGTAGGGGTTGTTGTGCTCCTGGTTCAAGAGACACACAAGGAAGAGTGGTTGTTTAAGACAGTGGAGAAGAGATCAAGGGAGGAACCAGTTGGCTTAAGCGCAGCTGTAGGGGTGATGTTCTCCTGGTTTTAAGCTCAGTATTGCTCACGTACAAGCTTGGTCCTTCACCTATACTCTCTAGATCAAGCTTGAGGAGGGGTAATGGTGAGCAATCCTGAAGGTCCAAGTCGTCCATTGCCTCACCTCAGATCAGAAGGAGTATTCAAGTGTCCAAAAGACACTCCTCATTATTCTCATTTCACCAAATGCAAGAGGAGTAACCATTTCATTCTTTGAGTTAAAGTTTGATTGGTTTATGCCTTGAGAATTGATGCAAGTGTTTATGCATTATGTTGTAGGTACTTGGATCTTTCTGTAGCAGAAGCTGGTGGCCCCTAAGTCCTTTCAACATGGCAAGTAGTCAGAGGAGAGGGGGAGACACAACTGGCCTTAAGAAGAGTTCCAAGATGATGGTGTGTGCAAGTGGTGGAGTTCACACTTGCACCACAATTTAGGCCATGATCCAGAGCCTAAGGACTCCACCATGATTTATCTGAAGTTCCTTAGGCTCACTGGCCAATCCCCAGGCTTTGAAGAACTCTACTCTTTTCCTTAGCTGGTTTTGTCCCAAATGGGTTTTCTGGCTACGGTTTTTAATGAGGGAGCTTCTTCAAGGTTCCAAACTTTTCCAAGGATCTCCTATGGTCAAGCTTGAGGGGGAGTGTTGGAATGAAGAAGGAAGAAGCACCAGCTAAGAAGGAAGGGCGCTTTTGCGAAGATTGTGCAAAAATAATCATGTGCGAAGTTTGTACAAAAAGATTATTTTGCACAAGATTTGCACAAGAAAGATAATGAAGTGCAAAGTTCGGGTCAGCCTCAAAACACCCAAATATCAATGTGCAAAACAAGGGTTGAAGATAATCTTTGGTGCAAAGCTTGTGCAAAAGAAACAAGACAAAGACCAAAGTGCATAATCCGGGTTCTTCTTATCTCCTCCAAGAAAGAAGAAAAAGGTGTTGGCGCCAAGATTCTGGGTTTGAATTAAAACTGAGATCATATGTCTTGCATAAGAGAAGACTGTTAGGACCTGTCATTGTCTCTCTTCTGGACGAGCTCAGTCTGTCTCTGCCAGCCTGCCCCTTCTGATTTCCTCAAAATATTATTTGTTTACTCATTCCTTATTTTAATGTTGTTTAATGTGTTTGTTTGTCTTGTAACTTTGGCTATAAAGCCACACCTCATGTATCACGAAATAGTCAAGCTGAATGGGGGAGTTCCCCTTTCTTCTTCACCACTCTCTGGTCTCATTACTCTCTCATAATCTCTGGTTACTCAAACTCTCACAAACATTCTCATAATTCTCTCTTAAACTATGCATAATCTCTCATACTCTCTGAAGTGAAAGTTAGTTCTCTCCTTCTCCAATTCTCTTATTATGTTGTTTCTCTATCATCCATACTCTCTATTCTCTTGTTACCCACGAGCTCAGTCTCACTCACACTCTCAAACACTTTTATTCTTTGTCTTGCATACAATCTGTCCAGCAGACTCATTCTCTATGTTTCTCATTCTTTCTCTTGTTCACACTCAACCAGACTGTCACATTCACTCACACACCATCATATATCTATTCTCACATCCACCATGTTCCAGTGATGTATCTTGGGTGTTTTCATATTCTGACTGACTTGATTGACTGCAAAACAAACGTCTGGTCTAGTGATGGTAAGGTAGATGAGCTTTCCAACCATTCTCCTATAGTGCTTGACATCTTCATAAGGTTTGTACTCAAACTCCCCCTCACGCAACACCTTATAGCCATCTTCTAGTGGAGTTTTGGGTACTCTTCTTCCTAGATCACCTGCCTCATTCAACAAATCAAGTGTGTACTTCCTTTGGGATAAGAACAGTCCCTCTTTAGACCGGCATATCTCAATCCCTAAGAAGTACTTTAACTCACCCAAGTCTTTGATATCAAATGAGGTTTTAAGAAAGCTTTTAGTTAAGAGGATACCTTCCTTGTCACTCCCTGTGATGATGATATCATCCATATACACTAGGATCACCACAATTCCTCTTTGACTGGTGAGAGTGAAGAGAGTGTGATCAGCTTCAGACTTCACAAAACCTCTTCCATTGAGAGTGGTGCTGAGCTTGTGATACCAAGCCCTTGGTGATTGTTTCAACCCATAAATAGCTTTCTTCAGTCTAAGAACATTTCCAGGTTTGACAAGGTGTTCTAGGCCAGGAGGTGGTCTCATGTAGACTTCATCTTCCAGCTCTCCTTGTAGGAAGGCATTCTTCACATCCATCTGCCATAGATCCCACTCCAAGTTGACTGCTAAAGAGAGAATGATCCTTATGGTGTGTAGTTTGGCCACAAGTGCAAAAGTATCAAGGTAGTCTTCCCCATAAGTCTGAGTAAACCCCCTTGCTACTAGCCTTGTCTTGCGCCTCTCTACTGTTCCATCAGAATTGTACTTGATGGTGAAGATCCAACGGCTTGTCACTGCTTTCTTGCCTTTGGAAGCTCAGCTTCATACCAAGTATCATTCACTGTCATTGCATTGGTTTCATTTCCAACTAAATCTCTCCACTTCTTGTGCTCCATAGCTTCTTCATATGTCCTTGGGATGTACTCCTGATCCAATTCACCAATGAACACTACATGTTCTTGTGGATACTTATCCAAAGAACACATTGCTTGTATAGGATGAGCTACTGCTTGTGAGTTGAAGTAAACTCGTGTGTTGATCCAATTGGAAGGAGGATTTTGGATTCTGGTACTCCTTCTCAATGGTTGTGTCTGAACATTTCCATCCACAGCTGGTGCTTCCTCATCATCCTTAGACTGATCCTCATTCACCACTAACCCTTCTTGTTGCTCATCTTGATCATGAGAAACTAAACTTCCTTGTGGTACATGTTGTTGTTCAGTTTGGTTCCCCCCTTCAGGATCAAGGTGAGTAACCTCAACAGCTTCATCTTCAGGCTCCTCACTCATCTCTTCACTTGGTGGGGTGTGAGGACCTTGTCTGGTCTCATGAACAGGTACAACCCTCTCTTCTGGTATACTGATGCCAAGGCTTTCCATTACCCTTCTCAAATTGATTGCTTTAGGAGATAGATTCTTCACCTCATCCCAACTCTTCTCATCATAATAACTCTTAGTCTCCACAAACTTCACATCTGTTGATATTAGAACCCTTCTTGCCACTGGATCATAACACTTATAACCCTTTTGTGTTGGAGAATATCCAATGAACATAGCTTTTGAGCTTTTGGCATCTAACTTGCTCCTGTGTTCCCCTGGTATCAACACAAAGCAGAGGCATCCAAATACACGCAGATGGTCCAAAGAGGGCTTGTTGTTGTTTAGTACCTCAAATGGAGACAAATCATTAAGAATCTTAGTGGGAATCATGTTGATCAGATAACAAGCAGCCATCACAAAATCTCTCCAAAACCTCTTTGGAACATTAGTATGGAACATCATTGACCTTGCCACTTCCATCAAATGCCTATTCTTCCTCTCAGCTACTCCATTTTGTTGTGGAGTATAAGGACATCTTGTCTGATGTATGATCCCATGCTGAGCTAGACACTGCTTGAAGGCTTGACTTTTATACTCTCCACCATTATCTGACCTAAGAATCTTGATTTTGGCACTGAAATGGTTGAGGACATGGGTCTGTAAATTCTTGAAAGCTTCAAGCACTCTGTCTTTAGACTGGATCAATGTCACCCAAGTGTACTTAGACTTCTCATCAATAAAAGTCACAAAGTACTTGTGATTCTCTCTAGACAGACAAGGAGCAGTCCAAACATCAGAATGAACAAGGTCAAAGCACTTCTCATAGATTGTACTTGACCTTGGAAAGACTGTCCTACAGTGCTTCCCCAAGATACATGCTTCACATCCATCATTTTCAAACACCACACCAGGAAGCATTAGGCTTAGAGCTCTAGCGTGAGGATGTCCCAACCTGGCATGCCATGTATTGCCATCAACTCCCAGAGAAGTACTGATCATGTAGATAGAAGAAGATGGTTCTGTTCTTTTGAGATGATAGAGTTCATCATGACTGTGTCCTCTTCCAATCACCTGCCCTGTCTTTAGGTCTTGAAACTCAACATCATCAGGTCTAAGTAGCACTTGACAACTCAAATCAACTGTAGCCTTCCTTACTGATAGCAAGTTAGAAGTAAACTGAGGCATATATAAGGCAGATGATTCTCTATCGAACAACCTAAGGTTCCCTATCCTTTCTATCTTAACCTTATCTCCATTGGCTATAATTACATTCCCTGAGGCTGGCTATACATCACTAATCAGATTCCTATCACTAATCATATGGTGACTAGCTCCTGAATCTATAATGATAGGTTTAGAGTCTGTACCTGCCTTCTTAGCTGAGATGATGGCCTTGGCAGCTCTAATGAAGTCATTCAGATCACTCCTGGTCACTGAGTCATCAGTTCTGGTAGCACCAGCTGCACTTCTCCACGCTCCTTCTTCATTTGAATCACTACTGAAGTCAGAATACATGGTCTTTCCTTCAAATGTATGAGGTTCAATCTGCTTGAGCAAATTCCTGGCCATCCTAATATCCATCTTCCTTTGTTTCAAAATATTTCTTCTATGTTGTTTCTTAGTCCTCTTGTACTCATGAGACAACACAACTTTCCTATTCTTGCTTAGCATGTTGTTTGTAGGATGACCTGACTTCATTTCCTTCTCAAAGAGTGTGTGAGTAGCTTGTTCTTGCTGGATAAGAACACACAAACCTTTTACACTTGGGAGCTTGTCTTCTCTAAGAACATGCTTGATCAGCTGACTGTATGATGAATTTAGAATGAGTAGCAAACTAAAGACCACATCTTGTTCTTGCCTTTCTCTTAAGACTTCAAGATCACTAGAACTTGGTCTTAGCATGTTATGCTCTGACCATAAGCTTCTAAATTTTCCAAGATGCTGGTTGAACTCTCCTTCATCTTGTTTCAGGTTGTTGATCTCTTTCTTGATTTCAAACACCCTGCTCAGATTAGACATGTTGCCATACACCTTCCTAAGTGTATCCCACAACTCTTTGGAGGTCTCACAGTAGGAGTAAGCTTCCAGGATTGAAGCTTCAAGGCTGTTCTGAATGATAGACAACACCATGAGATCCTCCTGACCCCATTTTCCTCGCCAGCCAACACCACTTCAGTACCATCCTCTCCTAGGATGGTCTTCTTTGATGGTTTGTCTTCTGTCACATAGAACCAGAGACCTCGTCCTCCCAAGGCTGTCTTGAAAAGCCTTGACCATAAAAGATAGTTAGCTCCCTTGAGAGTAACTGGAATGTTTACTTTGGTATTTTCCATTTTTGGCAATTTCTGGAGTTGGAAATGAAGAACAACTGAAGAACAAGATGAACTTTGCCAAAAACAGAAAAGAAAACTCAGAGATTTGCGAAGTTAAGTAAAAGAATGAAGAAGAATAGGTCTCAAGAGCATAAGTGCTCTGATACCATGTGAGAATAAGAGATTTAGAGTGAGTTTACTTGCTGGAAACTGAAGAACATGAAGAACAAGAGAGAGAGAGGAGAGGAGATTTCGAAATGTAAAGAGAGAGAAGGAGAGAAATGATTTCCTTGCTTAATGTGTTATGGGAACAACCCATAAATAGGGAAACAATAGGCAAGCAGACAGAAGAGAAAATAATAAACAAATACATCAGAAACATCCAAATTGGCTCAGCCAGCAGCAGAGAAAGGGAAAGGTCTGAAGTGGTCCCAAGAATTCAAATTCAAATTCTTCAGCTCACATGTGAACTTTTTCCTTGTCTCCAACGTCCATATAGTCTTGGTGTGACTAGACTGAAGTTTTCTAGTTAAGGTAACCAGTTCTGATCCATTTAGCACTTCCCCTTGTCTTGCATGCCAAGGTAGGGCACTTCCTCTTGTCTTGCACGCCAAGTTAGGGCAAGGTTGTACGGACAACCTTGTTCCACAAGCTTCACTTAAGCACTTCTTATTCTTCTGATTGTATTGTCTTTTATCTCTTGATGTCTTCATGTCAAAATCCTTGTCATTTATTTCTTCATGTCAACATCCTTGTCATTTATTTCTTCATGTCAACACTATAGTGTCAGATAGAGATGCTAAATTTCTACGTTATTTCTGGAAGACCCTTTGGTCTAAGCTAGGCACTAAGTTATTATTCTAAACCACATGTCATCCACAAACTGATGGACAAACCGAAGTAGTCAATAGGACACTAGGAACTCTTTTGAGAGCATTCATTAAAAAGAACTTGAAATCATGGGAAGACTATTTGCCTCATTGTGAATTTGCATACAATCATGCTATGCATTCTGCTTCTATGTTTTCACCATTTGAAATTGTTTATGGGTTCAATCCCACCTCTCCTTTGGATCTAATGCCTTTACCTGAGTGTGAAAGAGTTAGTCTGGATGGCAAAAAGAAGGCTGAGATGGTACAACAGATTCATGAGCAAGCTAGACGCAACATTGAAGATATAACAAAGCAGTATGTCAAACATGCCAACAAAGGAAAACGTGAGAAAGTGTTTGAAGTTGGTGACCAAGTGTGGGTACATCTAAGGAAAGAGAGATTTCCAAATGAAAGGAAATCTAAACTAATGCCGCGGGTCGATGGACCTGTTGAGGTCATAAAGAAGATCAGCAACAATGCCTACAAGCTGGACCTCCAAGGTAAGTATGATGTGAGTAATAGCTTCAACGTTACTGACTTGATCCCTTTTGTCGCAGATGAGCCAGATTTGAGGACAAATCCTTTTCAAGAGGGAGGGGATGATGTGATCATGGACCAGCCAACTAATGGAGATGATGAGCTGATGGACAAACCAATTATGAAGATGCATTGTCCATTTCAGAAGGGCCTATGACTCGTTCCAGATCAAAGAAGCTCAAGGAAGCTATTGGAGGATTACTTAAGATGTCACTCATACAAGAAGATTGTCTTGGCCGAAGCTTGATCAACCAAGACACCCTCACCACCATTCAAGCTACCCCTTTATCAAGCTGATCATCAACTAGGCAAGCAACCTAAGTGTGCTCTTTTTCCCTACCTTTGGTTTTGTCCCAATGGATTTTCTAAAGTTAGGTTTTTAACGAGGCCTTAGTTTGCTTCACAAATCACCTAGTTGATGTATCTTAGGATATGCATGATATGTATGCATATTAGGACCAACCATATTTCTATCTTAGCTTAAGTTTTAAACTATGGTTTTTATTTCATTAAGTTCTCGAAACCTAAAGGAGCATGTTCCTTGGTTTCTATTTAAACTTGTGTAAACCTCATTCTAAGGCACGCAGTCTTTTAATCTAAACCTTTTGTATTCTCTCTTTCTCTCTGATCTTTGTAGAGTGAAAGAGCTTGCTGGTGAGTCATATCCGGCGTTTAAGGGTTCTAGTTTGGTGTGTCATATCTGATCTAGTGCCTAGGAGTATCAAGGAGATCTTCCACACCTCTTTGTGTTACCAATCGATCCACAAGCCTTGGTAAACTTGAGTCTTTTGATTCGTTTGCGCAAGGATCTATTCCAAACCATCCAGAGAAGCATCCTAGGAACGTGTTAGAGTCACATCACGGATGGACCTCCTAAACCTGCTGCTGAGAAGGAAGAAGGCGAAGGAGTAACTGAGCTTGCTCTAGCTGATGAGAACAAATGGGTTCAAGAAGACATGACTGTGGTCACTGTGTTGCAAGCTTCTCTTGAGACCTCAATCCTTGAAGCTTACAGCTACTGTGAGACAGAAAAAGACCTATGGGATACTCTCCCAAAGGTCTATGGTAATACATCTAATCTGAGCCGTGTGTTTGAAGTGAAAAGGGCTATCAAGACACTTGTGCATGAAGAGGTTGAGTTCACTAAGCACTTGGGAAAGTTCAGGGCGTTATGGTCTGAACTCGAGATGCTGAGGCCGAGCACACAGGATCAAGACATCATCATGGAAAGGAAGGAGCAAGATCAGGTCTTTGGTCTGCTTCAAATCTTGAACTCGGTGTACAATGACCTGATCAAGCACATCTTGAGGTCATCTAAGCTGCCATCCTTGGAGGAAGTGTGTGCCCAAATCCAGAAGGAAGAGGGTTCACACCGATTGTTTGGAGGAAGAGGGGACCTATCCTTGGCCAACAAGGCATAGGTCACTCAAGCTAACAAGGCAATGTACAAGCCAGAGGAAAGGAGATATGGTGAGGATAGGAGGTTTGGAGGAAACTGTTATCACTGCAAGAAGCCGGGTCACAAGAGGAGTCAGTGCTGGATTCTTCATCCCCATCTCAAACCAACCAAGTTCATGAAGGAGAGGGAAGGAAGAGCTCACCTTTCCAATGAAGCAAGTGAAGCGGGTCCTTCTGGAAATGGTTCTACTGCTCGTGAAGGAGAAGGGAAGGCTATGGCTTCTCAACACACTTCAGTCAAGAGCATGGATCAAGAGCCCATAAGGAGGTCCGATATTGATGCTCTCATCAAAGCTCTTAAGTAAAATGGTAACACTCTCGAAACACCCTTGGTTTTACTCATACTGCTTATGAAATGACTAAGACTCTTGATCAGATAAATTCTCTAAGTGAACCATATAGATCATATGCTGCTACTAGTATGTCGACTAAACCTTTAGTTGTTGATTCTGATGCTTCTCATCACATGATAAGTGACACCAGTCTTATAAAGGATATAGAACCTGCTTATGGTCATGTTATGATTGCAAATGGTGATAGAGTAGCTATAAAAGGAATCGGAACCCTGAACTTGTTTGATAAAGAGTCTAGAGCTTTCTATATGCCTGAGTTTACTTCTAATCTCTTATCGGTCAAGAAATGTACTAATGATCTTCAGTGCAATGTTATCTTTAGTCCTAATGATGTGAAGTTTCAGGATATTGAGAGCAGTAAGTTGATTGGGAAAGGAGTAACCAAGGGAGACCTTTATATGCTTGAAGACCTTACTCCTATTTCAACTTCTAGTTACTCGTTTAGTTCTGTTTCAGCTTCAAATAATGAGGCTTTGTGGCATGCTAGATTAGGTCATCCCCATGTTAGGGCTATTAGTTTGATGTTACCTGGTGTCATGGTTAAAAGTAATGAGTGTGAAGCATGCATTTTGGGTAAACATTGTAAGACAGTCTTTAAGAAATCAAATACTATCTATGAGAAGTGTTTTGATCTTGTGCATTCTGATGTTTGGACTGCTCCTTGCTTATCTAAAGGGAATTATAAGTACTTTGTGACATTCATTGATGAGAAATCTAAATACACCTGGGTAACACTCATTAAAACTAAAGATTGGGTGCTTGATGCATTTAAAATTTTTCAGACTTATGTTGCTAACCATTATAATGTCAAGATTAAGATTTTCATATCAGATAATGGTGGGGAATACATGGATCATACTTTCAAAGATCATCTAGCTCAACATGGGATCCTACATCAAACAAGCTGTCCTTACACTCCACAATGAAATCTTTAGAGAAAATCAGATTGTAGACACAACGATTTACAGAGAATAGGGAGAATAAATAGAATAGAGAGAATGGAGAGAAAACTCAGATTTTTCTTATCTTCATTTCGTGGTCCTTACAAGAGATTTAAAGACAGATAGAAGAGAGAGAGAGAGAGAGAAAAAAATAAGTGCATGACAGCTGTTTTCCTGCAGATCTGGTTTTGAATTTCAAACTGCCTGAGTCTTCTTCAAGTCTTCTTCCTCTCTTCTCTTGATCTCTTCTTGGTATTAATGTCTTCATGTACTCAAGCCTAAAAGAGAAGCTTACTCAATCACCTCTTCTTATGCTTCCTGACTTTACAAAAACTTTTGAAATAGAATGTGATGCTTCAGGAATTGGAATTGGTGTTGTATTGATGCAGGATAGGAAACCCATTGCCTACTTCAGTGAGAAGCTTGGAGGAGCCACTCTCAACTATGCAACCTATGACAAAGAACTCTATGCCTTGGTGAGGGCCTTGCAAATATGGCAGCATTACTTGTGGCCTAAGGAGTTTGTCATTCACACTGATCATGAGTCCCTAAAGTATCTAAAAGGGTAGAGTAAGCTTAGCAATAGACACGCAAGATGTGAGATTTATGTTAGAATGAGAGATTTAGAAGTAGTTTACTGCTGGAGAATGAAGAACATGAAGAACAAGAGAGAGAGAGAGAGAGAGGGATTTCGAAATTCAAAGAGAGAGAATGATAGAAATGATTTCCTTGCCTAAAATGATTCTGGTTACATGCTTTAAATAAGCTAAATCAGTAGACATAAAGACAACAAGAAAATAATAAACAAAGCTTCTGTCTTCTGAGCACTAAGACCATCTCCAACGGTGCTTCATTTTCCACTGTTTGCTTCATTTTGAAGCAACTTTTGCTCCAATGGTGCTTCATTTTGAAACAACTTTTGCTCCAATGGTGCTTCATTTCCTGCTTCAAATTTGAAGCAACACTGTTCATTGCTTCATTTTTTGAAGCTGAACTTTCTAAATTATAAATTAGTCCTTAACTTTTATTTGTTCTTACTTTTTGATAAAATAAACTGTAATAATTAATATAATCCAATTAATTTATAATATTTTGTTATTATATTAATTTATAATAGTAAATATCTTAAAAAAATATATGAAATAAAAGATAACATTATATAATTAATATAAAACTGAAATATATTATTGATAACATCAAATTAAACATAAAATACTAAATACAAATTTGTGGGAAAGATACACGATTGATGCTTCTTTATAAAATCTAGTTTTATTATTCTTCATTTATGTTATGTGTAATAATTTTATCATAAAATAATATTGCATTTATAACAATTGAGTTGAATTATTGGTAAAAAAAATTGTTGGGTACAATTAGTAAATATGAAAAAGGTATTAGGTGTTCTTAATAATTAATGATAAAATAGAGATAGAATATACTTAGAATATTCCATTTTGAAGCAAGAAATGAAGTAAACCATTGGAGAGAAGTTGCTTCATTTCTTGCTTCATTTTGAATAAAGGGGATTTTTTGAAGCAAGAAATGAAGCAAACCAATGGAGATGCCCTAAGTGACAAAAGGCTCTTCCAGCCATGGTGAAAGTGACAGCCCATTGAAGATTCAAACCTTAGCCCCAACATGTAACTTTGCTTGTAACCTTCCCAACGTATCTCTTCCCTCTTTCTGACCAGAATAACAATATAATAAGACTTCTTGGACATATTGGTCAAGGCAGATCACTTGCTTGCCGTCTAGGTTAGGTCTTTTCCTTGTCTCTTCATCTCTAAGCTTCATTTCTCCTCTTCTTCATATCAACATCTACATCAACTCCAAATTATTTCTTCTTCATCTCAACAGCTCCTTATTGCTTCATCTCAACAATTCTTGCCATTCACTTCTTCATGTCAACACTCCCCCTCAAGCTTGACCATGTGGAACAAGTCAAGCTTGGAAGCCATGAAGCATTCCCTCATTAAAACCTCAGCTAGGTAAAACCACATGGGATAAAAACCAAGCCAAGGAAAAAGAGTAGAACACTTCATGGAGGAGAGATCAGTGACATGTGAGGTCTATGAGCCCAAGCTTTGGATGAATGAACTCACAGACCTTAGTACTCGCAGCCTTTGTGAAGATATCAGCTAGCTGGTCTTCACTTCTTGTGTAGCAAGGTAAGATGATCTTCTGCTCCACAGCTTGTCTTACCTTGTGACAATCCACCTCAATATGTTTTGTCCTCTCATGAAGGACTGAATTGCTAGCAATGTGTATAGCAGCCTGGTTATCACAATGCATAGTGATTGGTGTTGTGGTCTCAACTCCCAAATCCTTAAGCAGTCCTTTGATCCAGATTAGCTCACTTGTAAGCTTTCTCATGGCTCTATATTCTGCCTCAGCACTTGAACATGAAACCACCTTTTGCTGCTTGCTCTTCCAAGTTACCAAGTTGCCTCCTATAAATGTGCAATAACCAGTAGTTGATCTCCTACTGAATCTCTCCATTCCTTAATTGCCATAGCCTCTTCATATGACCTTGGTATGTAAGCCTCATCAAGGTTAGTGATGAAGGCATGATGATCCATAGGATATTGAGCTAGGGAGCATGTTGCTTGAGTAGGATGGGCAACTGCTTGAGAGTTGAAATAAACCCTTGTGTTGATCCAATTAGAAGCAGGTTTTCTGAGCCTAGTACTCCTCCTTAGTACTGGTGGTGCTACTTCTTCTGGAACAGCTTCTGCATCATTTGAGGACTGACCCTCATTTACCACTGATTCCTCTTGATCTTGTTGCTCAGCTTGGCCATGAATTCTTGCTGAGTTTTCTGGTTGTGTTGGCTCAGCAGTATTGTCCCCCACATGGTCAAGGTGAGGAACCACCTGAACCTCAACTTCTTCATTGCTGGAACCAGTTTCAGTCTCCACCCTTTTATCAGCTTCTGGTGTAGACCTTTTTGGTTCAGGTTCCATTCTTGCTTCAGGCATACTGACCCCAAGGCCTTCCATCACTCTCCTAAGATTGCTTGCTCTATCAGAAGCTGATTGAGATAGGTTCTCTAGATCCTCCCAACTTTTATCATTGTAGTATCCTCTTGATTCTACAAACTTCACATCTCTAGACACCATGACTCTCCTAGTCTCTGGTTCATAGCATTTGTAACCCTTCTGGTTTGGGGAGTATCCAATGAACATTTCCCTTGTACTTTTTGCTTCTAATTTGTTCCTTTGTTCACCTGGTATTAATACAAAACAAAGACACCCAAACACACGCATATGGTCAATAGAGGGTCTGGTTTTGTTGAGTACCTCAAATGGTGAGTGATCTTGGAGAACTCTGGTGGGAATTCGATTGATCAAATAACATGCTGTCAAGACTGAATCTCCCCAAAACCTTTTAGGCACACTTGTATGAAACATAATGCTTCTGGCCACCTCCATTAGATGCCTATTTTTCCTCTCAGCCACCCCATTTTGTTGTGGTGTGTAAGGGCAGCTGGTTTGATGTATCACCCCATGCTGAGCCAAGTATTGTTTGAAAGCTTGACTAGTGTACTCTCCACCATTATCAGACCTGAGGATCTTCAACTTGGCATTGAAATGGGTGAGGACATGGTTATGGAAGTTCTTGAATGCCTCCAGCACCCTGTCTTTTGACTGAATCAGAGTAACCCATGTGTATTTGGACTTCTCATCAATGAAGGTGACAAAATACTTGTGATTCTCTCTGGACATACAAGGCGCTGTCCACACATCAGAGTGAATCAGGTCGAAACACTTCTCATAGATAGTGCTAGACCTTGGAAAGACCGTTCTACAATGCTTCCCCAAGATGCAGGCTTCACAATCATCATTTTGAACCACCACACCCGGAAACATCAAGTTCAAAGCTCTAGTGTGAGGATGTCCCAATCTGGAGTGCCATATGACGCTCTCAATCCCATTAGAAGTACTGACTAGGCAGTGAGCAGGAGATGCTCCAGAAACCTTAGTCTTTTCTTGGTGATATAGTTCCTGATGGCTGTACCCTTTTCCAATTACCTGCCCTGTCTTCAGGTCTTGAAATTCAACCTCGTCAGGTCTAAAAAGAACTTGACAATTCAGGTCCACGGTTTCCCTTTTAACTGATAGCAAATTTGATGTAAACTGAGGCATATATAAGGCAGTGGATTCTCTATCAAACAGCCTAAGGTTCCCTATCCCTTCTATCTTAACCTTATCACCATTTGCTATAAGCACATTCCCTGAGGCAGGTTTGATATTACTAACCAGGTTCCTATCACTAATCATGTGATGGTGATTTGATCATGGACCTGGATCACTAAGAAGAACAAGGAGTGTCTAGATGAGCCACATGAAGCCACAATGCACCAGCAGCCTGGTGATGATGCTCTAGCCATTCCAGAAGGTCCCATGACTCGTTCCAGAGTCAAGAACTTAAGGAGAATGTTGTTGGATTACTCACATCCACAACAAGAAGAAAGTCTTGGACAAGGTTTGATCCGAGATGTCTTGATCACCATTCAAGCCATCTCTACATCAAGCTGAGTTAGTGTCGAGGCAAGACATTTGGTGCGTGCTCTTTTCCTTGCTTTTGGTTTTGTCCCACGAGGCTTTCCGGAGGAAGGTTTTTAACGAGGCCAAAACTTGTCTTACACATCACTTAGGCTCTATCTCGGCCAAAGTATAGCAGAAGTTTACATTTTAAAGCTTATGTTTATTTTAAACTATAGTTTTTCCTTTTTACTATTTTCGAAACCCTAGAGAGCCTGTTCTCTGGTTTCCTTTTATTTAAAGGGTTCTCCTAACCCTATTGTACTCAAGAAATTATCAATCAACGAGTTTCGTTTCTCTCTTGACGGCTCTCTCTCTCTAGAATTGTCGAGTTCTGGTGTGTAATATCCAGAGACCTAAGGGTGTTTACTTGGTGTGTCCTATCCGAGTTATTCATTTAGGAGTATCAAGAGTCCTCTCATCCCTCTTGTGTCACCAATCGATCTACAACCTTGAAGAAATTGAGTCCCTGATGCGTTCTTGCAAGGATCTATCCATCCCCATCAACCAAAGAGTATCCTAGGGACGCATCAAGTGGTATCAGAGCAACTTTGGTTTGGGAAGTACTCGTTCTCTCTTGTTTCTTTGTGTTTCATCAGTATTAAACCTTTGTTAAGCAGTAGATCTCATCTGATTAGGGCTGCTCGAATTTCATAGAGTTTAGATAAGGTTTAAGACTTTTTCCTTTTTGCTTGCGGAAACCCTAGAGAGATGAACCCTAGCCGCATAAGTTCTTTGCTCTCTAAACCTCTTTGTTTCATCTGCTAATCAACTTAATCACCTTGAACACGAGTAGAATTAGGTTGTTTAGGCTTCTAGAACACCTTAGAGAAGTTTAGTCAAGGATTGGAGAATTTCCTTTTTGCTTGAAATCGGCAACCCTAGTTCCATTTTGTTTTAGCCGTTTATCCTTTTTGCTTTTTGTCTTGAAAACAAGCTTTAGTTTGTGTTTACCTTTTTCCTTTTTGCTTGTCTTGTTACCTAGAAACTTTTTACTGGTTATATTGTTTCCCTTTGTGCAGGAAGCATGGGATCCGAGTCTGAAGAAGAAGCTGAACTCGTCAGGAAGAACAAGCTACTCATGGAAGCCATGACTGCTCAACTGAACCAGAATATGGTAGCAACCATGACCGAGATGATGAGGACCAACCTCAATGATATCCGAAGAGAGTTCAGAGAAGAAGTCAGAAGAGCTACTGGTCAAGGAACCAACCGAGAGGCTAGGAGAGAAGAGAGACCTCATGCAACTCGACAAGAGCATGCTGGTTATGAGGAGACTGACAACGAGTATGAACATATAAGTTCATCCTCAAGACGAAGCCAAAGAAGACCTAGGCGTGGACAAGAAGGAAGGACAAACCAGGGAGATGAGCTTGCTGGTTTAAAGATCAAGATACCCCCATTCCATGGCAAAGCTGATCTGGATGCCTACCTTGAGTGGGAGAAGAAGATTGAGTTGGTCTTTCAGTGTAAGCAGTACACAAACCACAAGAAGATTCAGATTGCTGCTACTGAGTTCTATGACTATGCTCTAAGCTGGTGGGATCAGTACATCACAACTCGTAGAAGGAGTGGAGAGGAACGAGTAGAGACTTGGACAGAGATGAAGTCTATTATGCGCAAGAGGTTTGTTCCAAGCCATTACCACAGAGACTTGCACCACAGGCTCAGGAAGCTTACTCAAGATTCAAGGTCAGTGGAGGAGTACTACCAGGAGATGGAGTTGCTTATGCTAAGAGCTAGCATCTCATAAGATAGAGAAGCCACCATGTCAAGGTTCATGTGTGGTTTAAACCGAGAGATACAAGACAATGTTGAGATGCAACATTATGTGGAGCTTGGAGATATGCTACACAAGGCTATTCTTGTGGAACAACAGCTCAAGAGGAAGGGACATTCACGAAATCACTATGGCTCTAACCAGTTACACAACACCAAAGAAGAGAAGTCACCCTATCCTAAGGAGTCTAAACCGTTTCAGAAAGACAACAAGTCCTATCCAAGAGAAGAAACCAAACCAAGCAGTGCTCTTGACAAGGGCAAAGGGAAGGTTGAAGCTTCTAGTTCTAGAGCTCGTGATGTCAAGTGTTTCAAATGCCAAGGACGAGGTCATTATGCCAATGAGTGTACCAACAAGAGGGTCATGATCTTACTGGAAAATGGTGAGTATACCTCAGAAGGTGACAACACCGAGTCTGACCAAGAAGAGAGTGAAGAGGAACATGAAGAAGGACCAGTCCAGGGGAAGCTTTTAGTAGCTAGAAGGCTTCTAAGCTTGCAAAACAAGACTGAGGAGCTAGAGCAACGTGAGAACCTATTCTACACCTGGTGCTTGGTCCAAGGAAAAGTGTGCAGCCTCATTGTTGATGGAGGCAGTTGTGTGAATGCTGCTAGTGAGACAATGGTCAAGAAGTTGGGATTGAAGGTTCAGAAGCATCCCAAACCTTACCGGCTACAATGGCTGAATGAAGAAGGCACCATGAAGGTTTCAAGTCAAGTGCTCATTCCTTTAGCCATAGGAAGATATGAAGATGAAGTCTTGTGTGATGTGTTGCCTATGGAAGCTGGTCACATACTTCTTGGGAGACCTTGGCAATCTGATCGCCGAGATATCCATGATGGCTTCACCAACAAGCACTCCTTTGAGTTCAAGGGTCGCAAGACTGTCCTGGTTCCCTTGATACCTAAGGAAGTTCAACAAGATCAGATTCAACTCCAAAAGAAGAAGGAGATTGATCTAAAACCGGCTGGAACTAAGCAGCCAAACTTCTATGCAAACATGGGTGATATCAAAAGAACTCTCTACTCTAAACAATCTGCTATCTTACTTGTGTTTAAAGAAGCTCTTTTGAACTTAACAGATTCTACACCGGTGTATCCGAGTGAAATGGTTTCTCTTTTGCAGGAGTTTCAAGATGTATTTCCAGAGGACAATCCCATTGGTTTACCTCCTTTGAGAGGGATTGAGCACCAGATAGACTTTGTTCCAGGATCTACACTTCCAAACCGTCCAGCATACAGAACCAACCCGGTTGAGACCAAGGAGTTGCAAAGACAAGTAGAGGAACTCATGGAGAAGGGCTATATCCGAGAGAGTTTGAGCCCATGTGCTGTACCAGTGCTCCTAGTGCCTAAGAAGGATGGTACATGGCGTATGTGTGTTGATTGTAGATCAATCAACAACATCACAGTGAAGTATCGCCACCCTATACCTAGACTTGATGATATGCTTGATGAATTGCATGGTTCTTGCATCTTTTCTAAGATAGATTTAAAAAGTGGTTATCATCAGATTAGGATGAAAGAAGGAGATGAATGGAAGACTGCATTTAAAACTAAACATGGATTATATGAGTGGTTAGTTATGCCATTTGGGTTAACCAATGCACCTAGTACATTCATGAGATTAATGAATCATGTTCTTAGATCATTCATAGGCATTTCTGTTGTTGTATACTTTGATGACATCTTAGTATATAGCAAGAACTTAGAAGAGCATCTAGAACATCTTAGGGCTGTCCTGAATGTTTTAAGGAATGAAAAACTTTATGCCAACTTGAAGAAGTGCACCTTTTGCACGGATAACTTGGTTTTCCTAGGCTTTGTTGTGAGTGCAGATGGAGTTAAGGTTGATGAGGAGAAGATCAAAGCCATCAAAGACTGGCCGAGTCCAACCATAGTAGGAGAAGTGAGGAGTTTCCATGGGCTTGCTGGGTTCTATAGGCGTTTTGTGAGAGACTTTAGCACCATTGCAGCTCCCTTGACTAAGTGATAAACAAGGATGTCGGATTCAAGTGGGGAGAAGCACAAGAGAAGGCATTCCAATGCCTAAAAGAGAAGCTTACTCAATCACCTCTTCTTATGCTTCCTGACTTTACTAAAACTTTTGAAATAGAATGTGATGCCTCAGGAATTGGAATTGGTGTTGTATTGATGCAGGATAGGAAACCCATTGCCTACTTCAGTGAGAAGCTTGGAGGAGCCACTCTCAACTATGCAACCTATGACAAGGAACTCTATGCCTTGGTGAGGGCCTTACAAACAAGGCAGCATTACCTATGGCCCAAGGAGTTTGTCATCCACATTGATCATGAGTCCCTAAAGTATCTAAAAGGGCAGAGTAAGCTTACCAAGAGACACGCAAGATGGGTTGAGTTCATAGAGACCTTCCCATACGTGATCAAGTATAAACAAGGTAAGGAGAACATAGTTGCTGATGCACTATCTCGGAGGTATGTTCTCTTGACCACTTTAGATGCTAAGTTACTTGGGTTTGAGCAGATAAAAGATATGTATGATACTGACCATGATTTCAAGGAAGCTTATGCATCTTGTGAGAAGTTTGCTGCAGGGCATTACTTTAGACAAGAAGGGTTTTTGTTCTATGACAATAGATTGTGTGTGCCTTATTGCTCTTTGAGAGATCTCTTTGTCAGGGAATCCTATGGGGGCAGTCTAATGGGGAACTTTGGGATTGCCAAGTTGCAGGATCACTTCTATTGGCCGCACATGAAGAGAGATGTGGAGAGAATCTGTGGGAAGTGTGCTACTTGCAAGCATGCCAAGTCCCAAGTCCAATCCCAGGGTTTGTATACTCCTTTACCCATCCCACACCATCCCTGGAATGACATTTCCATGGACTTTATTGTTGGATTACCTAGGACTAGAACAAGAAAGGATTCAATCTTTGTTGTTGTTGATAGGTTCTCTAAGATGGCACATTTCATAGCATGTCATAAGACTGATGATGCATTGCACGTTGCTAACCTGTTCTTTAAAGAAGTTGTTCGTTTACATGGCATGCCTAGGACTATAGTTTCTGATAGGGACACTAAGTTTCTTAGTTACTTTTGGAAGACTCTTTGGTCTAAGATAGGCACTAAATTGTTGTTTTCTACTACATGTCATCCACAAACTGATGGAGAAACTGAAGTAGTTAATAGAACTCTAGGAACACTCCTGCGTGCATTCATTAGAAAGAACTTAATGAAAGTTTTCAGAGAACAAGTGCTTGAGTGATGATGAACGAGTGTGGAGATGATGAGGATGAGACTTGATGAGGATGAACGAGAGACTGATGGAAGAGTGAGACTGATTCGTGAAAGAGTATGAGAGATTGAAAGATTAATGAGAGAAAGAGATTGAGAGACTAAGTATCCAGAGACTTGAGAGAGTAGAGAGAGTAAAAGAGACTAAGAGATTATGAAGGAGAGAACTTCTCTGCTTGATTATTAAACTCGACATTTACAAGAGTATAAATAGATAAATGAGCTAGTCTACGGTTTACAAAATATCAGAGCAAGCATGTGGAGTCAAGGGAAGGTTTGAAATGAGTGGAGTAGGAGCTATACACGCTTGGGGACAGCCTGGCTGGTCAAGAGTGTAACTTGGCCTAGAATCGGCCACCAAGGCCTATGCATCTATCCAGTGATCAGTCCAGGTTCAGGCTCCTTCCTTTCCAGCCTGAACATTATCCATAAACGGTCAAGACAAGCAGCATATCGCAGATGCCATTCTGATCCCATCTTCTTCTCCAAACCATCCGAGACTCTTTCTTCACCATTGAAGCTTCTCTGTGACTTGGGATGCAAGGTAAGTCCTAGGGTTGTACGGATTTAGGGTTTGGTCCGTACAACTTGACCCGGTTTTGCACAAACCTAAAATGTCTTCAAATGGTCGAGAAATAAGTTTCCCGGGTTGGCTTGTCCGTACAGGCCGTACAGTCCACACGGCCGTACGGTACGGACCACCCTATTTTGCACCTCAACCATTTGCTCCCAAATTGCACCCAAGCCTTCTTCCTTCATAGTAAACCCCTCCTGAACCTTGTTCTAGCTCTGCATAAGCTTCTGGACCCTCCTTAGACCTTGATCAGTCTCTAAGTGGGTTTTGCCCAAGCTTTGCACATTAACCTTTAGTGAGATGGTTTATCATTTCAGGTTAACACTCCCCCTCAAGCTTGACTCTATAGATCCTGAGTCAAGCTTGGAACCCTGAAGTCCCTCCTCGTTAAAACCTTACCAAAGAAAACCCTCCTTAGGGATAAAACCTTGGCAAGTAAAGAGTAAGTTCTTTCAAGGCCTAGGGATTGGCCATTGAGCCCTTGTGCCTTAGAACCAGTGTGGTTGGACACAAAGAACTCTGGATCGTGGCCTAAACTCGTGCAGCCAACAACACAAGGCTTGCACGCTCATAGAACTTGGCTTGACCTCTTCATAGATGATGAGGTCATGGACCAGAACCAAGCTCCCATCACCATTCCTAAGGTCACAGAAGGCCCCATGACCCGTTCCAAGGCTAGGAGGCTCAAGGATGGATTCATATTTGCTGTTCAAGCTATCCTAGACAATATGGACGAATCACTAAACATGCCAATAGCTCAACCAACCAAAGTAGAGCATATCAACGAGCCAAGTGATGAGTTGAGCAATGCCTTTGCGCACTCAATATCACTCCAGGTAAGGAAGCTTATTTGGCTGAAACTGACAAGGATGGTTATGTGGCAGGAATGTATGTGGAAGAAGACCCCATTCCTGATGAAGAAGGCCTTAAAGACTCAAGTATTAAAGTACCAAAAATAGAAGACCAAGTCATGAGTTCTACCAAGGTTGATCCAGACGCCCTCAAGATCAACTACCTAGCAAAGAAGGCCAACACTGAACCAAGGGAAGTCTTTACTTTATTTACACTTTGTGCAGGTAAGATGGGTCAGTCTAGTGGTTCCTAGAACTCGCCTATCCCACAAGCAACCAGGGTTCGAGGCCAAGACTTAGCTTAGGCCTTATTTTCTTTTATTTTGCAACTTTCCTTTTTGGTCTTAAACCGGGCAATGTTAGTTTTCTATTTTTCGTTTAAAACCTTAAGTCCTGTCGTTTTGAGTCTTTTTCCTTTTCTTGAGTCGACCATTAGGTCAAGGCTGAAGGACTATTAATAAAGTCCCACACGCAGCCATTGTAACACACAACTTTTACCCTAGATCAATATACGAGTCAGTTTGCCCCCTAAAGCAAGCCGCAGCCGACTTCTTCTTTCTTGTGAGATTCAAGTGAGCAGAGTCTTGAACTGTATCAAGGATCCATCATCATCCTTGTGGTGTTCTTCGTTCCATCATCATCTTCATCATCAATCGATCCAACAAGAGAGAGCGTGCAAGCCAGCTTGTTAGATTCCATCCACACTTGATCCCTCATCCGGTTAGGTGTTCATCAAACGACCATCCTTTGTTCTCAAGAGAGTGCGTGAAAGCCAGCTTGAGAATCCATCTTCACCACCCTTCCAAAGACTCCTCCGAGTCTTATATCATTTGGTATCAGAGCCAAAGGTTCCTACCTTTGGATTTTCTTACCCTCTATCTTTAGATCGTTTGTTTCTCTTGTTCTTTAGCTTATTAAAACGAAAACCCAAAAATATTTGCTTCTGTTATTGCTTCTGTTATTGCTTATTGTCGTGTAAGTTTAACTATAAAAACCCATAAAAAGTATTTGAGTTGCACTTAGTTGTTTGCTTAGGTTGATATCCGTTTTAAACGAAAAAGAAAAATCATAAAAAGTTCATTGTTCTTGCTAGTGTTCGTGTAGTTCATAACTTGTTTTCTTATCAGAACTCGAGTTTACCTTGCTCAATAGGTTGTTAGATCTTTAAAAATTCGAAAAGCCAAAAAATTTTAGTTTCTTTCCTTTTTCGACCACCCGATATTCCTTTTGGTCGAGTTTCCTTTTTAGTTTAAATCCTTGCGGCTGGTTCCTTGTTCCTTTTTTTCTTTTGTTTTCGAAAAACCCTAAAGAAAATTTCCTTTTTCTCTCTTTTCCTTTTACCTTTTTACTTAGTCAAAAAAAAAGAAAGAGTTTTCCATTTCGATTAGAAACCCTTTTAGTTACCGTTGGTATTTAACCTTTTGTTGTTTTTGAGTGAGTCTAGTACATCAGCCGAACAATGGGAGACCTTGGAACTGATGGAGTTAACCCTCCAACCATGGAGCAGATCATGACGGCTATGAGAGACGAGATGAGGGCTGTCATAGGAGAGTTTGGCCAGCAGATCAATGCCAGGCTGAACCGACTGGAGCAACCTCAAAGGAGAGGCCCAATCCGCAACCAAAACCCCAATCCGGACGATGAAGATGGGGATGATGAGAGCATGCCCAGCCTAGAGGAAGATGATCCTCTCCAAAACCGCAATCCTAGGAGACAGGATCCCCTTAGGAACAACCGAGCTAGAGAGGTACACACTAGAGAACAAAACAAAGACATTAAACTAGTTCCTCCTACTTTTGCAGGTAAGTCCAATCCGGAAGTGTACTTGGACTGGGAGAAACGCCTAGAATACATTTTTGAATGTTATGGCTATGGAGAGAACAAGAAGGTGGCCTTAGCAGCAGCTCAACTCACTGAGAATGCCCTGGCATGGTGGGACAGGAATGTAGCTGAAAGAAGAAGGAACCGATTTGGGGCAGTCACAACTTGGACTGACATGAAATACCTTTTGAGGTTGAGGTATGTTCCTGATTATTACCACAGAGACTTACAAAAACGTTTTCGCAAGTTATCTCAGGGTAATAGGTCAGTAGAGGAATACTTTGAAGAGTTTGAGAAGCTAATGCACTCACTGGAGTTGGAAGAATCCGAGGAAGCTTTGATGGCTCAATTCATTGATGGACTCCAAGAACGTATCTCCAGGAAGGTGGAAAGAACTCAATATAGTGGTTTGCATGAGCTCATGCATCTAGCCGTGCAGATTGAGCAGCAGATCAAACGCAAGACAGCCAATGCTGGACGTGCCAGAACAACTGCACCATGGGCATCTAATGTCAACAAACCAGCCGACAAAGGTAAGGCTGTAGAGATTGATTCTCGGTTCAAAGGTAAGGGTAGTGAGCCAAACAAAGGTCCTAGACAAGAGCATAATAAGAACACTAACCAACAAAGAACTCGAGATATTACTTGTTTTAGATGTCAGGGGCGAGGTCATATGGCTAAAGAATGCCCAAACCAGAGGGTCATGACCATCACTGCCAATGGAGACTATGAGTCTCAAGATGAAGCTGACATGGAAGAGATTGAGTCAGGAGAAGAAGTGGAGTATCCAGACACTGGAGAAATGTTGGTTACTAGGAGAGTGTTGAGTGTGACCATCAACCCAGAGGAAAAGGCTCAAAGAGAAAACCTCTTCCACACTCGTTGCACCATCAAAGCTAAGGTATGTAACTTGGTAATAGATGGAGGATCTTGTACTAACGTGGCTAGCAAGTACATGGTGGACAGGTTAGGTCTTGAAACAACCAAGCATCCCCGACCATATAGGCTGCAATGGTTAGACAACAAGACTGAGTTGAAGGTCACCGAGCAAGTCAACATTCCTTTTAGTGTTGGCAAGTATCAAGATGAAGTCTTATGTGATGTAGTTCCAATGCAAGCCGGCCATATCCTATTAGGAAGACCATGGCAGTTTGATAGAGCCACCTTTCACAATGGCCGAACCAACTACTACTCTTTCAAATTCAAGGACCGCAAATACAACTTAGCCCCTCTTAGCCCATCCGAAGTGCAAGAGCTCCAAGCTAAGATGAACAAGGAGGATCAGGTAAGTAAAACTAACCTTATGATTTCTCCTGGTTCTATTATTAAGACTCTAAGTGCCAAGGGCACCGTGCTGCTAATGATTCTTAAAGAGTGTCTAAGTATAGGAAACCAGGAACTCCAACTTCCACCACAAGCCCAAGCCGTCCTAGACAAGTTTCAAGATGTGTTTCCTGATGAGATACCAGCCGGGTTGCCTCCTATCAGAGGAATAGAGCACCAGATAGACCTTGTTCCCGGTTCTGCCTTGCCAAATAAACCAGCTTATAGGATGAACCCAGAGGAGACAAAGGAGCTGGAAAAGCAAGTGCAAGACCTCATGGCCAAAGGATACATCCGGGAGAGTCTAAGTCCTTGTGTTGTGCCAGTCCTACTAGTTCCCAAGCAGGATGGGTCATGGAGGATGTGTGTGGATTGTAGGGCCATCAACAACATTACCATCAAGTATAGGCACCCCATCCCACGTCTAGATGACATGCTTGATGAACTGAGTGGAGCCACCATATTTTCTAAGGTTGATCTGAGGAGTGGATACCACCAGGTGAGAATGCGTGAAGGAGACGAGTGGAAGACTGCTTTCAAGACAAAGCAAGGTCTATACGAGTGGTTGGTCATGCCCTTTGGCTTAGCCAACGCACCAAGCACTTTCTTGCGCCTAATGAATCAGGTTCTTAGGGCCTTTATAAGTAAATTTGTTGTTGTCTATTTTGATGACATACTTATTTACAGTAAGGGCTTAGATGACCATCTTAAACATTTAGAACTTGTGTTACTTACACTTCGGAAGGAAGGTCTATATGCCAACCTAAAGAAGTGCACCTTTTGTACTGACCAACTTGTCTTCTTAGGTTTTGTAGTAAGCAAACAGGGCCTACAAGTAGATGGAGAGAAGGTCAAAGCCATTCAAGAATGGCCTACACCAACCACCATTGGTCATGTTAGGAGTTTCCACGGATTAGCCAGCTTCTATAGGCGTTTTGTGAGGGATTTCAGCACCATAGCTGCCCCCTTAACTGCTGTGATCAAGAAGAATGTTCCTTTCTCATGGGGACATGCTCAAGACGTTGCATTCAACACCTTAAAGGTCAAGCTGACCCAGGCACCAGTTTTAGCTCTTCCTGACTTTGATAAGATGTTTGAGGTCGAGTGTGATGCATCCGGAGTAGGCATAGGGGCTGTACTGCACCAAAGGAAGAAACCAGTGGCCTTTTTCAGTGAAAAACTAAGTGGTGCAACCCTCAACTACCCTACCTATGATAAGGAGTTGTATGCCTTAGTTAGGGCTCTAGAGACCTGGCAACATTACTTGCTATCCAAGGAATTCATCATCCATACCGACCATGAAACTCTCGAGCACCTGAGAGGTCAGACGTCCCTCAAGAGAAGACATGCTAAGTGGCTGGAGTTTATTGAGACCTTCCCCTATGTCATTAAGTACAAGAAGGGAAAGGAGAATGTGGTTGCTGATGCTTTATCCAGGAGGCACGCACTGATCACTACCATGGATGCAAAGGTGCTGGGGTTTGAACACATTAAGGAGTTGTACCAAGAGGACCCGGAGTTGAAGGAGGCTTTCCAGTCATGTGGAAAGGGAGCTTTCCAAGCCTATCATTTGCACGAGGGGTTTCTGTTCAGAGACAAGAGGCTTTGCATACCTCAGTGCTCAATGAGGGACCTCATCCTTCAAGAAGCACACGGTGGGGGTCTTATGGGACACTTTGGTGTAGACAAGACCTTGGCTATTGTAACTGATCATTTCTTCTGGCCACACCTAAAGAGAGATGTGGAGAGGCATTGTGCTAGATGTGTACCTTGCCACAAGGCCAAGTCCAGGTCACACCCACATGGTCTATATTTACCTTTACCAATTCCTAATGCTCCTTGGGAGGATGTTTCTATGGATTTTGTCTTAGGTTTACCCAAGATTAAACACAAGGATTCAATATTTGTGGTGGTGGACCGTTTCTCCAAGATGGCCCACTTCATTCCATGTGACAAGACCAATGATGCCACTCAAACCGCAAACCTATTCTTTAAGGAAGTGGTGCGTTTACATGGGTTACCAAGGACTATTGTGTCTGACCGAGACACTAAATTCCTGAGCCATTTCTGGAGGACCCTGTGGAAGAAGCTTGGCACCAAACTACTCTTCTCCACGACCTGTCATCCTCAAACAGATGGACAAACAGAAGTGGTAAACCGAACTCTCTCTACCTTACTTAGGGTAACACTTGGGAAAAACTTAAACACTTGGTTAGACTGCATACCCTTAATTGAGTTTGCTTATAACCATGCTATTCATTCTGCTACTAAGATGTCACCTTTTGAAGTTGTTTATGGTTTTAATCCACTAACCCCTTTGGATCTTAAGCCAATTCCACAAGTTGAGCAAGTTAATCAGGATGGCCTAAAGAAAGGGGAAGCTGTGAGGAAGTTACATCAGAAGGTCCGGGAGAACATCATCAAGAAAACTGAGGACTACAAGAGGAGAGCTGACAAGAAACGCAAGGAGATGACCTTTGAACCCGGAGAATGGGTCTGGCTCCACATGAGGACTGAGAGGTTCCCACAGAAAAGAAGTTCTAAACTAGCACCTAGAGGAGATGGTCCATTCAGAGTGTTGGAAAAGATCAATGACAATGCCTATCGCCTAGAACTTCCAGGTGAGTTCAACATTTCCCATACGTTCAATGTTGCTGACTTGTCTCCTTATCTTGCAGATGAACCAGTTTTGAGGTCAAAACCTTCTGAAGGGGGAGGGAATGATGAGGTCATGGACCAGAACCAAGCTCCCATCACCATTCCTAAGGTCACAGAAGGCCCCATGACCCGTTCCAAGGCTAGGAGGCTCAAGGATGGATTCATACTTGCTGTTCAAGCTATCCTAGACAATATGGACGAATCACTAAACATGCCAATAGCTCAACCCACCAAAGTAGAGCATATCAACGAGCCAAGTGATGACTTGAGCAATGCCTTTACGCAACTCAATATCACTCCAGGTAAGGAAGCTTATTTGGCTGAAACTGACAAGGATGGTTATGTGGCAGGAATGGATGTGGAAGAAGACACCATTCCTGATGAAGAAGGCCTTAAAGACTCAAGTATTAAAGTACCAGAAATAGAAGACCAAGTCATGAGTTCTACCAAGGTTGATCCAGACGCCCTCAAGATCAACTACCTAGCAAAGAAGCCAACATTGAACCAAGGGAAGTCTTTACTTTATTTACACTTTTTGCAGGTAAGATGGGTCAGTCTAGTGGTTCCTAGAACTCGCCTATCCCACAAGCAACCAGGGTTCGAGGCCAAGACTTAGCTTAGGCCTTATTTTCTTTATTTTGCAACTTTCCTTTTTGGTCTTAAACCGGGCAATGTTAGTTTTCTATTTTTCGTTTAAAACCTTAAGTCATGTCGTTTTGAGTCTTTTTCCTTTTCTTGAGTCAACCATTAGGTCAAGGCTGAAGGACTATTAATAAAGTCCCACACGCAGCCATTGTAACACACAACTTTTTACCCTAGATCAATATACAAGTCAGTTTGCCCCCTAAAGCAAGCCGCAGCCGACTTCTTCTTTCTTGTGAGATTCAAGTGAGCAGAGTCTTGAACTGTATCAAGGATCCATCATCATCCTTGTGGTGTTCTTCGTTCCATCATCTTCATCATCAATCGATCGAACAAGAGAGAGCGTGCAAGCCAGTTTGTTAGATTCCATCCACACTTGATCTCACATCCGGTTAGGTGTTCATCAAACGACCATCCTTTGTTCTCAACAGAGTGCGTGAAAGCCAGCTTGAGAATCCATCATCATAACCCTTCCAAAGACTCCTCTGAGTCTTATATCAATAGACCCGGTTTGGGTCTCCCCCTCTGAACTGACTTCAAGGCCACCTTAGAGAAGCTAGGAAACGACCATGATCATCTTCTGTGAGGCTCAAGTACTGGTAATGCTACCTGATACATTATCCCAAAGGTGCATCAGTACTTATCAAAGATATCAACTAGAATAAGACACTTAGGCAAGGCTCAAAGATTAAACAAAACCAAAGATTCTAGCAACTTAGACAATCTTCTAAATGGAGCAAGATCAATGATGGTTTCAACTAAGGCTCAAGCACTAGAACTTATTCCATTTAACAATCAGAACCAATCTATTCAGGCATTTTAAGAACCATAGAAATGACGAATGACTTGTAATAGATTGAGTTCAAGTTACTTCCCTTTTTGTTTGGATGAGGAGTGACTGCTTTGTCACTTGAATCCCTCACACTTGGCCGGTTGCAACCTCTTCATGGCAACACCAATTTGATGGGAGGTGTGTGGAGCTTTCAGCTTCAGTTTTCAATCACCTCACCACAGAGGCCGCATTGAACTGAGCTTTCATAGGCATACAACCAAGGCTGCTCTGAACAGCCTCTTTGCATAGACACGCCACTGCCTAGACCCGGTTTGATGATCCTTTGTTGAAGTCCTTGCCCGGCTTGATACTGGACCATGGATCATGTACATTTAGACTCCCCCTCAAGCTTAACTCCGAGACTATGTGAGGAGCTAAGCTTGTGAGATTAGTGTATACAGTTCCATGGTCTTAAGGAACCATCAGTCTTTACAAGACTTGATGTCCTAACCCTTGTGAGTTTTGGCTCTCTTCCTTATACCAGGAACACATGGTGTTTGAAACACCTTAAGAGCCCTCACAAGGTAGTCTCTCATTGTATGATAACCCACTCTACACTTCTTGTAGACTTTGGGACTGACACGTCCATGTGGTATCATACAATGGCATCATCCTCTCATTGCATATTCAATCACATTACACTTCCTGTAGTTTGTGGACTGACTCGTCCAGTGATGATATGCAATGGCATTAGATCAGTATCTTGTCACCTTGGTTTGGTTTGTCACTGTTCTTCTTGTATACCTAACAGAACCACAACTCAATGCAAGATTAGATCATCCCATTGGGACCAAACCAAGATCACACATCCGGTTTGATCACCAATGCCTCAACAAGCTATGATCTTGAAACAAGCTAATCACAAGAACAAGATCAAGCACATTTCAATCTCTAAAGTGTAATGTATGCTTTTAACAATACACTGACACTTTAGGCTTTAATTTCATGCAGCAATAGATGCAACAACTTAAGCAATACTATATGAATGCAATAGGTTCAATCCGAGAGCTACAAGAGACTATGCACACCAGTTCCAATCAAAAGCAATGATGCAAGCAACTTAGACAACTTCTAAATGATGCAAGCAAACACTGATGGATTAAACAAAGGCAATAGAACCAGTATGCAACCGGATTGAACTTAGACAGAATGAGATATGCTTATGCAAAACAGATTATCAAAACCATGAAACAAGAGCTTAGACAACTTCTAAATGCTTCAAGACAACCATGATGGATAAGCTATGACAAAAGCGACCAGGAACATACTACAATGCAATAAACAAGCCAGGAGATCCTGGGACACAAACACCACTCAATGCACAACTAAACAAAGACACAAGCTCTTATTAAGGATGTAGGAGGTTTCCTTACAATCCAAGGAATCTGAGCTGATTCCTTGAACCTCCATGGACACGGCTCATCTGTACTTGGCAGGTTTGAGATGTGGGTTAAGCACCGAACTCCTCTCCTTGGTGTGTCCATCCCTCTTGCAATGCTCGCACTTGAGACCCCTCCTGTCCTCCCTTTTGTAGGCCGCCTTGTTGGACTGAGGAACTGCTTCAGCTTGTGATGCAAGGAGAGGACTCTCCTTTGCTTCAAACAACCCGTGTGAACCTTCCTCCTTTTGGACTTGGGAACACACCTCTTCAAGCGTGGGAAGCTTCTCAGACCTTAGGATATGTTTGATAAGGTCATTGAAGGTAGGACTGAGGGTCAAGAGCAGACCAAACACCTTGTCTTGCTCCCTTCTTTCATTCAACACCTCTGGGTCAAGAGATTGAGGTCTCAGCATCTCAAGTTCAGACCAAAGGGCTCTGAACTTTGCTAGATGAACCGTGAACTCCTCATTCTGTTGGGACAGGTTGTTGATGGCTCTCTTGATTTCAAAGACTCGGCTGAGGTTAGAGATGTTACCATAGATCTTGTTTAAGGTTTACCAAAGCTCTTTAGCACTCTCACAGTATGAGTAGGCTTCAAGGATAGATCTTTCTAAGGAGCTTTGGAGAAAGGTCAAGACAGTGTAGTCATCTTGTTGCCACTTCTCTTCCGAGACAATAGGAGAACCAGTATCACCACTGGATGAACTCTCTTGAGAGGCGACAGCTTTGGAGGAGTTTGGAGCACCTGAGATGCAATGGCTCCATAACCCCTTTCCACCAAGGGCTGTCTTCACCAGGCGTGACCAGAGAAGGTAGTTGGGACCTTTGAGGATGACTGGAATGACAATGGCTCTGGAAGACTCCATCTTGAGGTCGGATATGAGCTAGATTGTCTTCTTTGTCTTCAAAGGTGTGGACTTTAGATCCGGATGAATTGGATCTGGAAAGGAGAGACCTTTAGAGCTTGTGACTGATGCGAAAGCTTCACCAGGAGACTGAGCAACCTCGCTCTGATACCATGAAAGTTTTCAGAGAACAAGTGCTTGAGTGATGATGAACGAGTGTGGAGATGATGAGGATGAGACTTGATGAGGATGAACGAGAGACTGATGGAAGAGTGAGAGTGATTCGTGAAAGAGTATGAGAGATTGAAAGATTAATGAGAGAAAGAGATTGAGAGACTAAGTATCCAGAGACTTGAGAGAGTAGAGAGAGTAAAAGAGACTAAGAGATTATGAAGGAGAGAACTTCTCTGCTTGATTATTAAACTCGACATTTACAAGAGTATAAATAGATAAATGAGCTAGTCTACGGTTTACAAAATATCAGAGCAAGCATGTGGAGTCAAGGGAAGGTTTGAAATGAGTGGAGTAGGAGCTATACACGCTTGGGGACAGCCTGGCTGGTCAAGAGTGTAACTTGGCCTAAAATCGGCCACCAAGGCCTATGCATCTATCCAGTGATCAGTCCAGGTTCAGGCTCCTTCCTTTCCAGCCTGAACATTATCCATAAACGGTCAAGACAAGCAGCATATCGCAGATGCCATTCTGATCCCATCTTCTTCTCCAAACCATCCGAGACTCTTTCTTCACCATTGAAGCTTCTCTGTGACTTGGGATGCAAGGTAAGTCCTAGGGTTGTACGGATTTAGGGTTTGGTCCGTACAACTTGACCCGGTTTTTGCACAAACCTAAAATATCTTCAAATGGTCGAGAAATAAGTTTCATGGGTCGGCTTGTCCGTACAGGCCGTACAGTCCGTACGGCCGTACGGTACGGACCACCCTATTTTTGCACCTCAACCATTTGCTCCCAAATTGCACCCAAGCCTTCTTTCTTCATAGTAAACCCCTCCTGAACCTTATTCTAGCTCTGCATAAGCTTCTGGACCCTCCTTAGACCTTGATCAGTCTCTAAGTGGGTTTTGCCCAAGCTTTGCACATTAACTTTTAGTGAGATGGTTTATCACTTCAGGTTAACACAAGAACTTGGGAAGAATACTTACCACACTGTGAATTTGCATACAATCATGCCATGCATTCTGCTTCTAAGTATTCACCTTTTGAGATTGTTTATGGGTTAAATCCCACCTCTCCTTTGGATCTAATGCCTTTACCTTAGTGTGAAAGGATCAGTTTAGATGGTAAGAAGAAAGCAGAGATGGTCCAACGAATCCATGAGAAGGCTAGACAAAACATTGAGCAGAAAACCAAGCTTTATGAGAAGCAAGCCAACAAGGGAAGGCGTGTGAGGGTCTTTGAAGTCGGTGACCAAGTTTGGGTCAACCTGAGGAAGGACAGGTTCCCCAACGAGAGGAAGTCCAAGATGATGCCAAGGGTTGATGGACCTTTCGAGATCATCCACAAGATCAATGACAATTCATACAAGCTTCATTTCCAAGGTAAGTACGATGTATCAAATAGCTTCAATGTCACTGACTTGTCCCCTTTTGTTGTAGATGAACCTGATTTGAGGATAAATCCTTTTCAAGAGGGAGGGGATGATGTGATCATGGACCGGATCACTAAGAAGAACAAGGAGAGTCAAGATGAGCCACATGAAGCCACAATGCACCAGCAGCCTGGTGATGATGCTCTAGCCATTCCTGAAGGTCCCATGACTCGTTCCAGAGTCAAGAAACTTAAGGAGAATGTTGTTGGATTACTCACTTTACATCCATAACAAGAAAAAAGTCTTGGACAAGGTTTGATACGAGATGTTTTGATCCCCATTTAAGCCATCTCTACATCAAGCTGAGTTAGTGTCTACGCAAGACATTTGGTGCGTGCTCTTTTCCTTGCTTTTGCTTTTGTCCCACGAGGTTTTCCGGAGGAAGATTTTTAACGAGGCCACAACTTGTCTTACACATCACTTAGGCTCTATCTCGGCCCAAGACTAGCAGAAGTTTACATTTTAAAGCTTATGTTTATTTTAAACTATAGTTTTTCCTTTTTACTATTTTCGAAACCCTAGAGAGCATGTTCTCTGGTTTCCTTTTATTTAAAGGGTTCTCCTAACCCTATTTTACTCAAGCAATTATCAATCAACGAGTTTATTTTCTCTCTTGACGGCTCTCTCTCTAGAAGTTGTCGAGTTCTGGTGTGTAATATCCAGAGACCTAAGCGTGTTTACTTGGTGTGTCATATCCGAGTTATTCATCTAGGAGTATCAAGAGTCCTCTCATCCCTCTTGTGTCACCAATCGATCCACAACCTTGAAGAACTTGAGTCCCTGATTCGTTTTTGCAAGGATCTATCCTTCCCCATCAACCAAAGAGCATCCTAGGGACGCATCAGATGGCTAGCTCCTGAATCTATAATGATGGGTTTAGAGTCAGGATAATATTTACCAACCTCTTTGGGTGAGATAAGGGCCTTGGCAGCTTTCATAAAGGAGTCAAAGTCTCTTCTGGTCACTGGACTATCAGAATTGGTCGCCCCTGCCATACTCCTCCATGTTCCTCCTTCATTAGAATCACCACAGAGTGCTGAATACATGGTTATTCCTGTAAATACTTGATGCTCAAACTCCTTGAGCTTAAATGTACTTGACTGGCTTCCTAGGGAACTTGGAAGCTTCCTTTCTTGAATGATATAACTTATCAGACTATTGCAGGGTGAATCCAGGTTTAGGAGAAGAGTGAAAACTTTGTCTTGCTCATAGACAGCTTGAAGACTCTCCCATAGATTCCCATAAACATTTTGAAGCTTCTCCCATAAACTCTTGGCTGTTCTGAGGTGATAATGATCCTCCAAGATCTGTTCAGACAGAGAGCTGTGTATAATTCCAAGTGTTTGTTGTTCCTCTTGAACCCACTTGTCTTTATTCTTTAGGCAAGTAGCCTGACTATCCTCTTGAGCCATCCTCTTTGAAGTTTCAGCCTCCATGATATGGCTGTCCCAAAGTCCATGACTTCCCAAGGTAACTCTGGCCACTCTTGACCATAAAAGATAGTTAGGACCCTCTAGGGTCACTGGAATGAGATTCTCCTTCTTCATTTTCTTGGTCGAAATCATCTTTTCCATTTTTGGTAATTTCTGGAGCTGGAAATGATGAACAGCTGAAGAACAAGATGAACTTTGCCAAATATAGAAATAAAAAACTCAGAGATTTAGCAGAAGAAAGAAAAGAGAATAAGATGAATTAGGTCTCAAGAACATACTGCTCTGATACCATGTGAGATTTATGTTAAAATGAGAGATTTAGAAATAGTTTACTGCTGGAGAATGAAGAACATGAAGAACAAGAGAGAGAGAGAGAGAGAGAGAGAGAGAGAGAGAGAGAGAGAGAGAGAGATTTCGAAATTCAAAGAGAGAGAAGGATAAAAATGATTTCCTTGCCTAAAATGATTCTGGTTACATGCTTTAAATAAGCTAAATCAGTAGACATAAAGACAACAATAAATAATAAACAAAGCTTCTGTCTTCTGAGCACTAAGTGACAAAAGGCTCTTCCAGCCATGGTGAAAGTGACAGCCCATTGAAGATTCAAACCTTAGCCCCAACATGTGAACTTTGGTTGTAACCTTCCCAGCGTATTTCTTCCCTCTTTCTGACCAGAATAACAATATAATAAGACTTCTTGGACATATTGGTCAAGGCAGATCACTTGCTTGCTGTCTAGGTTAGGTCTTGTCCTTGTCTCTTCATCTCTAAGCTTCATTTCTCCTCCTCTTCATATCAACATCTACATCAACTCCAAATTATTTCTTCTTCATCTCAACAGCTCCTTATTGCTTCATCTCAACAATTCTTACCATTCACTTCTTCATGTCAACACAAGATGGGTTGAGTTCATTGAGACCTTCCCATACGTGATCAAGTATAAACAAGGTAAGGAGAACATAGTTGCTGATGCACTATCTCGGAGGTATGTTCTCTTGACCACTCTAGATGCTAATTTACTTGGGTTTGAGCAGATTAAAGATATGTATGATACTGACCTTGATTTCAAGGAAGCTTATGCATCTTGTGAGAAGTTTTCTGCAGGGCATTACTTTAGATAGGAAGGTTTCTTGTTTTATGATAACAGGTTGTGTGTTCCTAATTGCTCTTTGAGAGATCTATTTGTCAGGGAATCCCATGGGGGCAGTCTAATGGTGTTGAAATGAGAACACCAGGAAGAGCTGAACCAAGTGGCAGGAGGAGAACCTCTTCATGTGGTGTAATGTAGGAGCTTGAGTGAGACAAGCTAATATCTACACTCCAATGAGAACAAGGAGGAGCACATAAGTGAAGGTGTGGAATGGAGAGCGCCTAATATGAATGTGAAAGAGAGCTTTGGGGCAGCAAAGCTATCATCACTTTATGGAGCAGAGGGAGGACGAAAATGGAGACCTTCAGGGATCCATTTGAGTGTGGAAATCACTCGTGCTCCAGAGATGAAGAAAAAGACATCAAGCGAATGAGAATAGCACACACACATCACTTAAGTGCAGATTGGTGTGAGGAATATTTCAGAGTAGCCCAATCAGGTTGTCTACACAAGTTTCCCAAGAAGTAGAGTCCAATAGCATGATGAACCAAGAAGAAGACCAGCCACAGATTAAAGAAGAACCAGCAGCCAAATATGCTTATGGAGAAGTGAAGCCCAATCCTTATAAGGAATGGAAGCCCATCAAGCATGAAGAGAGGCCATGAGAAGAACAGGCCCAATACTGATCCAATAAGGAGAAGTAGCCAAGCACACAACCTGGTGACAAGCAGGTGAAGAAAAGTCAATAATAGCTGTTTACTCATTATACAGCAGCAAAGAAGTCAACATTTGCTGCTAGATATTTCGGATGAAACAAGAGGTGGCCTTGGTTTCTTCAGCTGGTTTTAGCTCATGGTTTTAGTATGCTGATGTAAACTGACGTGCAGTAGCTTTAGGATTAAGTCTTCTACTTTGTATAAATATGTATGTTCTGTTATCAATGAAAACTAAGAAAGCCATTGTAAGACCCGTTCCTGGTCCATTGAACCCCGACCAGATCCAAGTCTTAACCTATACAATGCTATGGATGGTTCGGGTTTTAAGCCAAATAGTTTCTAAGTCATTTTAACAAAACTGAGGTTCATTCAATTCAGAGTTAGAATCAATATCAAATAAGGGGCAAACAGATTGTATAAATATAAATCAGAGTGATACAAAGTATTCATGTGATCCAAGTTGCACAATAGGCTATCATAAGTTCATAACTAAACATTTCTACCCCTTAACCCACACACACATCCATCCCGGCTTGAGTCCTCACGCTTCCTTGGCCTTGCCACGGTCCATGTCCTTACCTGAAACCACACAAGCACAACAGCATGATATTATGTCCGATAACCTAACCACAAACCTAAGCAATTGCATGGTTCTGCGCTAAAGACCATCCTGAACCAATTCTGACCCTTTTTCAAAAGTGGTCCAAAAACTAAATAAAATTCATGACAATTCGTGATAAATCCTAACTAGAAGGAATCCATGGTCGGATTCACCAGAAACCGCCCCGAACCCTAAGATCCGACCCAAACAGCCCAAGGACCAAAATATGGTTTTTGAGCAATTCAAGTCCAAATCGTGTCTAGTCTTTTCCAATAATTCTTATAAATCTTAAAACATCTATCCTCAAGTTTTCAAGCCAAACAAACACGTTTAGAGTAGTTTGGGATCATGGAACCCATTTCTGGCCGATAAACTGTCCAATGGAACCAGCCTTATGCTTGGTCCATGGGAAGGCCGTTCTGATCACCAAACTCTCATAAACATATCAGGATAGGAAGATATAAGAATTAGACAAACAGAAATGGGCGTGATCATAGTTCCAGAGATCATAAACCACATGTTCTCACACAATGGTCCATGCCCCTTGTTTACATGATCCACACCACTAACCTTAGAGGATCTATCCTTCTGGCCACGATCCTTCTCCTTCTCCTTACCACGATCCCTTTGTCTGGTATCCATGTCTGCGCCTTGATCTTCACAGAACTCACACGATTGGAGAGATCACACGCCTTAACACCCACACGGATTCAGCCTTCAACAATCGGTTCTTCTTTCTCTCTTTTCTCTCTGGATTTTGGCAAAGGTTTGCCTTGTGTTTCTGACTAATTAATTTCGTCCAGAGGGTCTTACATTATAGGGGAGGACGTGGGTAACTGTCTCTGGGCGAACAGGCACGAATTGGGGGTACAAAACTGCCCAAAACTGCCAAACTGCCCATTCCCACCCTTTCTGCCCAAAACCGCCCAACTGTTCCTTTTGGGCGTGTGGGCTTCCTGGAACTAGGCCCATTTGTCCTCCTGGATCCCTGGTTCATCTGCCAAGACCCACAGACCCTTGCTGGATCAGACAAGACCCATAACCGCCCATGACCCGTCCACCCGGCCTGGACCATAACACTTCACCGAGCTGAGATGAGCTGACAACTAGCTGCTCCAGCTGAGTGAGCTAGTCCATCAGCTCCAGCTAGCTGACCTTCCTGGAGTGAGCTACCTCTGAGCTACTCCTAGCTGGTTGAGCTCCTTCCAGCTGGTCCGAGCTTCATCCACGCATCGGCCAGCTGTCTATACTCTTGTCCAGCTACCTTAAGCTTCCCGGAGCTACCCAAAGCTTACCCAGAGCTTGGTTGAGCTGCTTCAAGCTGTCCTGAGCAGTTTTGAGCTTGTTCCTTACTCCTCCCAGCTGCATTAAGCTCATTTCCAACCTTTCCTGGTTAAGTCTCAGCTTCCTGATGCACTTAACCTGCTTCCCGGACCATGATACCTCATGGTTATCCCCAAGGCCTTGCTGGTACGTTTTCTTGTACCATGGTCCGTCCCAACGATCCTGTCTAGGATCGGGGACATGACAAGTCTCCCCCACATGGAATGGAATTCGTTCTCGAATCCTAGCTGAGTGTTTTCTCCTGGAACAAACTGATTATACCACTCTGGGTACTCATCCTTCATCCTCGCTTCTGTTTCCCAAGTAATGACATCCTTGCCATTGTATTCCCACACGACCTTGATCATAGGTACTGTTTTCTTCCTTGTTGCCTTCTCTGCTCGATCTATGATTCGAACCGGCCTTGTTTCTAAGGTGAGGTTGTTACCAAGATCAGCAGGGATCTTTGGCAACACAATGTCTTGGTTGCCTAAACACTTCCTGAGTTGGGACACATGGAACACATTGTGGAATGCATCCATTTCTGATGGCAAGTTTAACTTGTATGCCACTGCTCCAACTCTCTCAATGATCCGGAATGGACCTAAGTATCTAGGATCCAATTTCCTTCGTCCAAGAACCCTGGTCCTGCCCTTGAAGGTGATCATCTTGAGATAGACCCAATCACCAATCTCAAACTCAAGGTGCTGCCTTCTTCGGTCTGCATAACTCTTCTGGCGGTCTTGCGCCTCCTTCATTTTCTCTTGAACCAGCTTGATCTTCTGTGTGGTCTCCTCAACAATTTCAGGACCCAACATACTATGCTCCCCCACTTGGGTCCAGCATAGTGGTGTCCTACATGGCCTTCCATACAATGCTTCATACGGTGACATTCCAATGCTGGTATGAAAGCTATTGTTGTAGGCAAATTCCACCAAAGGCAAATGTCTTTCCCAAGAACTTCCCCAGTCCAAGACACATGCCCTTAACATGTCTTCTAATGTCTGTATTGTTCTCTCTGACTGCCCATCCGTCTGTGGGTGATAGGCTGTACTCATGTTTACCCTCGTCCCCAAAGCTTTCTGGAAAGCTTTCCAAAAGTACGAGGTAACACTACAAGAAATATCGGTATTAGTAGCACCCGAAACATGCTATGGTAGGGTTTTCGTAGCGTTTCGAAGAACGCCATGACAGCCGCAGCTATGGTAGACCCCCCTCCTATTGTAGCGTATTTTCGTGTGCTATAATAACTAGAGATATTGTAGCATTTATGTTTTGCTATATTAAATCGTTTTAATAACACCATAATTTTGCTATATATGATTTCCTATGGCATTTTTCATGTGTCATAGCATAATTTATAATGACCTCGTTTTAATGCTATAACTAAAAATAAATAATTAAATTAATTTATCAAAAATTAATTAGTTAGCAATATTTAATTAAAATAAAATAATTAATGAAATCAAGTTAATTCATAAATAAAAATTAAATTTATATATTAATTAAAATTAATTAAAATCAGTATACAAGTAATTAAAGAACAAATTAAACCAAAAACTAATTACAAACATTTTATTTATTGATTAAAATGTCATCGGTTCACACTAAACCAAACCAAATCTGAAAAATCTAAACCTAAAAAACAAAATATGCTATGCCGCCATGCCTAGTCTTGCCTCCTCCAGCGGCCGTGCTTGACCTTGCCTCCACCGCACCACCAAGTCCAAGATCAATATATCTTCCCTTAGACCTTTGTCCAAACCAATCTGTTAAGAATTTATAAGTAATCGCTAACGTGAACCGCCACCCTCCTTCAGCTCTCTCTTCTTGATGTCTTCCTCTGTTTTGTCTCCATACTCCATCTTCGGCACCATTGATGACGATGGGACGATTTCGAGACCCAGTGATGACAGGGGCAAGCTCAAGACCAATGACGACGGGGCGAGACGGAGGCAAGTTTGAAATGTCTCCTCTGCTCACTACCACCACATCTTGCCCACGACCACCACCTTTACTAAGAACAAAAAATCAGATTAAACACAGAGAGAGAGAGAGAGAGAGAGAGAGAGATCTGAATGACAGAGATGGAGCAACGAAACCTGAGACGCAGCGGCGGACGAGCAATCTGAATATGGAGCCGCTCGCAGAGGAGGAGCCATCTCCGGGAGTTGTAGAGAAGGAGAGAAGGCCAGTTCATGGAAAGAGATACTCTCTCAGTCAGATCTGTCATGCCACCATCGCCTTTGGTTCGTCACACTACCACTTTCTCAGAACTAGAAACAAAGGCTTGTTGTGCCTTTGATTTTTTCATTGATGAAAGTGAGAGGAAGAAGAAGAAGAATAGAAGCGAAGAGAGAGAGAGGAGATGGAGATAGACAGATGAGAGGAGGAAATATTACTTAATGTAAACTGTTTTGAACCATTAGATTAACATCTATCAACGGACAAGATTTTAAAAGGGTGATCCATGCACTTGTTTCTGATTGGCTAATATTTGTAATTTTAATATTTATTTATTAACTAATAAGATTTTTTTTCTTTTGTTTTTGTACTTGTTTGTTTAATGGTTTAACTTTAATTTTTGGAAGTTATAATAAAAAATAACTTCAATTAACTAAAACTCTTATTCCATTAAATAGTTATTTTAGTAATTGTGGTTATATTTTTTGATTATTTTTTTATATAACAGTTAACTTACACATTTATAGTTATAAAAATAATGTTATAAGATTAACAAAATGAGTAGATATCACTTTTTATAAGCAATTATATGTTAAACAAACCTAATACTAAAAGATTAATAAAATGATTGGTGGGTGAGTTTAGGATTTGGAATATAATGATTTGGGTTTTGAGTTAGGTTATGTATATAGTTTGAGTTTTTAAATAGACTTGGAAATTTAAATTTTGTATTATGAGTTTGAAAAGATTAGAACTATGACTTTGTATGTAGGGTTTAAATTTGAGGTTTATGGTTTAGATTTAAGATTTAGTGTTTGAGATTTAGAATATAAATTTAAGATTAAAACTTTAAAATGATAATTTTGTTTTTAAACATAATCTTTATAAAATATCATTCTTCTCTTAATCATCCTTCTTAATGGAAATTTTAAAATCACAATCTTTAAGGTTTGTGTTTGAGTTTAGGGTTTAGGGTTTAGGGTTTAGGGTATAGGATTTAATTGAAATTTAAGGTTTGTGTTTAAGAAGTTACAAATTAAGACTACAAAGATTAAATTTTGACTTTAAATTTAAGACCAAAGTTGTTTAATAAAAAATAAAAAATTTAAAATTTATGTTAGAGTTTTGTTATTATTTTTTAAAATACACGATAGAAATAAACAATTTGAAGTTAAATAGAACTAATACTATAAGATTAACAAAATGATTAGAGAGTTTAGGGTTTAGGAGTATAGTGGTTTGGGTTTAGATCTTTGAGATTAGATTTTGTAATTTTTGATGTTAAATAATAAAAAGATTGGAGTTTTAAGTTTCTTTAGATAGAATTTATGATATATGAGTAATGAAGGGTATGATATATATATATATATATATATATATATATATATATATGCATGTATAATATAGTGTTTTATGATATAGTTTAATATGAGATTTGTTGTTTAGGATTTAGAATTAATTATACAATTTGAGTTTAGTATATAATGGTGTTTAAGTTTTAAATTTATATTATAAATTGGGAAAAGTTAGATTTATGACTTTGTATGTAAGGTTTAAGTTTGGGGTTTAGGGTATGAGATTTAGGGTGTAGATTTAAGATTTAGTGTTTGAGATTTAGATTTTATGTTTGATAATAGATTTAAATTTTGAGTTTAAGTGTAAACTGAAATTCTATTCCGAAAAGTTTGAAGTTTTAAAGTTTATATTTAGAAGCTAGGGTTTAAACCCTAAACTTTAAACACCAACCATTAAAACTTAATATATTTTTTCTAATTTAAACCTCATATCTTCATTTAGTATTTTATAAATATAAATGATAATTTAATTTTTATGCATAACTTTTTGATAAAATTTCATGTACTTGAATAATATTTTACATAGTATAAATTTATTACACTTTCATATATAACTTTTATATTCCATAAATTATCCAAAATACATAATCTTTTACATTATAAATTATCCAAAATATATATACCAAGTCTCCTACTAACTAAACCTACTACATAACTTCAAAACTTGTAAAAGTACTTTGCTACTAGTCTACAACAGCTCCATATTCTGTTCTTCCAACATCAAAAACACACATCGAAGCATGAAATCAAACCAAGCCTTGAAGTCATGTAACTGGTCCACTGTCTGTCCACATTAGTTAGCCCCTGTTTTGCTTTGTTTCAATCATACAAGATTACAGATTAAAATGTTCACTCACAGTAACTTTGGGATCGAAGAAGTACTTGAGGGTCAATGAGAAAAACCACAGACAATTTTTAGAGTGTTTATATTCTGTTCAAAGACGGAAAGAGTTACCAAATATATCAGAAATCACTAATACATATGAAAGAAAACTGCAACAAAATAAGTAACAGAAAGTTAGAAACAAAGGAGTAAAGATCATATTGGATACCAGTATTCCAGTCTCTCGAGATTTCCTTAGCAAGTTGCTCCCCTTCGTAATCATCTGAACAATTACAGATACAAACATAACTCTTACCATCGATAAGAAACCAAAAGGAGCCACTGAGGAATTTTGATTACCAAAAGGCTGTCAATGGTGAGTGGCAGAGAAACAAAGACAACACAAGATCAAGAAAATCAAAGAAATGGTTAAAGGAACCAGAACGAAGAATTTGGTAATCAAAGTTACAACTTCATGTCGGCATAAAGTTCATACCCTAATCTTGAGAGACACCTACAACATCAGAGTCAGAGACACACATAAGAACGCTAATAATCACCATGATTTTAAGTCTCGGGGAGAGAGTGTATGCACGCAAGGTTGGTTCCAGAACTATGGATACCTGTTTTTTTGTCCCAGCCCTTCAGTTTTGGGTTTGCTAACATGTAATTAACACGTAGAGGAGCCCAGGCAGGAGCTTCTTATTCAGTGAAATTTGAAGCTTTTTGAGCCTGTACCATCCCACAAAATCTCATCAGTAAATTGCCAAGAACACACTTGAAGATAACAGCTCTCACTAATGAAAGTGATTCGTTCCCTTAATATCTCAACAGAAACAAGATCAAGACAGAACACTAGCTTGCTTATAAGTTCATCTAAAGGTGATGATTTAATAACACACGTAGCTTCACCAATGGAGTTCATGGAGGAAAACAAAGTCAGTACCAAACAACATGAAATAGAGAGAGAGATAAATCAACAAAACAGAGGCAGTGCTGCTCTAAGCTTCACGCAAAGAGACAAATACAACAAGAACCATGAATCGATTTTTGAATACGAGACATCTCAAGCTTTGAACTTCCTACAACTACAAACTTTTAAAAAGCCAAACCTTTTGTCGAAATGCCATTGTTGCTCTTCTAGAGTTTGATTCCGACGGTAAAGCATGATTCCGGTGACGACGAGAACTGAAGAAGACGGAGATGCCGGTTGTAAAGCAAGAACGCGCCAGAGAAGCTTGATTTGAAGTAGGTGCTACCGTGTTGTGGTTTTGTCACGGACTCAGCGATGGATGAGAACTCCGACGTGACAAACGACGACGACACTGTTGCGATGTGAAGAGAGCGCGGCGGATTGAGGAGCGTAGACACGGCGGTGAGGCTCGAGAGTGGACAAGAGGTGCTACCGTGTTCAACTGCCGGTGAGTGGAGACCACAGAGTGGTGGTCGGAGCTTGAGATCGAGCAAAGGGGAAACGACGAGAGATAAAGAACTCTCTTTTTTTTTTTTAAGAGAACAGATAAAAACCATAGCAAAAAAGATAATTGTTGTTTTTTTACCCGGTAAGAAGTTAAAGGAAACCAAAAAATTGGCTTAAGTATTGGCTCCAAACTAATTTTTCAGCTATAGTAGTTGTTTTTGCTTTCCCGCTTAATGAAATTCTATCTTAGCGCGGATTTAGTGCTACGATATAATTGTGATCAGATTTTGGTATTTTCGATAGCAGTTAGTGAATTCGTGCTACCGCGAAGTGCTACCAATACTCATATTTCTTGTAGTGTAAACCTTGGGTCACGGTCAGAGACAATACTGGCTGGTACTCCATGTAGTCTTACTATCTCGTCCATGTATACCTTCACATTCTCATCAACTCCATCGTCCTTCCTGATTGCCAGGAAATGGGCTGATTTGGTTAAACGATCGACCACTACCCATACTGCATCCTTCTTGTTCCTGGTTGTAGGGAAACCGGTTACAAAGTCCATAGTAATGTGGTCCCACTTCCACTCTGGAATGGGTAGACTTTGTAGCAACCCACTGGGAACCTGATGTTCAGCCTTCACGAGCTGGCATGTGGGGCACTTTGCCACCCACTCAGCTACATCGGTTTTCATACGAATCCAGTGGTAGTACCTCTTAAGGTCTCTATACATCTTGTTCAACCCTGGGTGAACAGAGAACTTAGACTTATGAGCCTGCCTCATAATCTCCTCCTTTAGCTCCCGGTTGTTGGGAACACTGATCCTACCATGTACCAAGATGGTACCATTACTCGCCATTTGGTACTCGGTCTGGTCATTCCTTGCAACCTTTTGTAGGTTCTCATCAAGTAGTTGCGCTTGCTGAATCCTGGTAAGTAGATCAGCCTGGTCCAATGCCTCCAACCCCAATGGCTCGTTACTGCCGGCCAATGTGTTGAGGTTCAAGGACCATACCATCCCTTCCAGTTCAACAGCTTCCTTCTCAGCCGATACATCAGCTCTCCTCCGGCTTAGGGCATCTGCGACAAGATTAACCTTGCCCGGATAGTAGACTATATCCAGGTCATAATCTGCTACAAATTCCATCCATCTCCTCTGTCTTAAGTTCAGCTCGGGCTGAGTGAAAATGTACTTAAGACTCTTGTGGTCGGTGAGGATCTGAACCTTTGCTCCATACAGATAAGACCTCCAAATCTTCAGGGCAAACACCACAGCTGCCATCTCCAAGTCATGGGTTGGGTAATTACCCTCATGCTTCTTTAATTGCCTGGAAGCATAAGCTATCACCTTCCCATGCTGGGTTAAAACACATCCTAGTCCCGTAATGGAAGCATCCGTGTATACCACATAAGGCTGGTCGGGCTCTGGTAATACCAGAACCGGGGCACTGGTCAACATGTCCTTAAGGGCTGAGAAACTCTTCCCGCACTCCTCAGACCATGTGAACTTCACATCCTTACCGGTCAGTCTTGTCATGGGTTGAGCTAGACTTGCAAACACCTTGACAAACTTTCGGTAGTACCCAGCCAAACCCAGGAAACTTCTAACTTCCGTAGCATTCTTGGGTTGTGGCCACTCCTTGATGCATTTGATCTTCTCTGGATCCACAGACACGCCCTCATCAGAAACTATGTGCCCAAGGAACCCAATACTCTTTTGCCAGAAGCTACATTTGCTGAGCTTGGCAAACAACTGCTGGTCCCTCAACCGTCCCAACACCAACCTGAGATGTTTCTCATGGTCCTCCTTACTCCTGGAGTATATTAGTATGTCATTAATAAAGATGATTACAAATTCGTCCAGAAAATCTCAGAAGATACTATTCATCATCTTCATGAAGGCTGCTGGTGCGTTGGTCAGACCAAATGGCATAACCACAAACTCATAGTGGCCATACCTAGTTCTAAATGCAGTCTTCTTGATATCACTTGGTTCGATTGGAATCTGGTGATACCCTGATGCTAAGTCAATTTTTGAAAACCACTTAGCTCCTCTTAGCTGATCCAACAGCTCATCTATCCGAGGTAATGGGTACTTGTTCTTGACAGTGACCCTATTCAACCCTCGATAGTCAATACAAAGTCTAAAGCTACCATCCTTCTTTTTCACAAATAGGACTGGTGCCCCCCAGGGTGATACGCTTGGGCGTATGAAACCCTTTTCCAACAACTCTTCTAGTTGTTTCTTGAGCTCGGCCATTTCGGCAGGAGCCATGCGGTATGGACTTTTAGACATTGGGGCCGTCCCTGGTTCCGGTTCTATTATGAACGGGTCCGCCCTGTCAGGTGGAACTCCCTGCAGCGCCCGAAACACATCCTCGAACTCACTGACCAGCGGCATCCCGTCTAGGTTACCACCCTTCACCATCTCCTTAGTGGCGATTGTGGCTATATAAGCCTCACAACCCTTCTCTAGCATCCGTTCCGCTAGGACTGCTGAAACCACTACTACACTGGAGGCAGGTTTTATTCGTTGGAACCTGATCGGGGGTCTACACCCTTCCTCAAATTGCACTCGACCTCGGTGACAATCTAAGGTGGCCCGATTCTTTCCAAGCCAATCCATGCCCAAGATCACTTCATGATTCTTGAGGTGGACACAAATTAGATCCGCAGGCATTACCCTGTCTGTGATCACTACAGGGATTCCATCATCTGGCCTCCAGCTGCATTAACAATGCAGGACTCATCCCCAACCCCAATCTGGAACAAACCCTTTCCGATCATATCTGGACTCACAAAACTATGCGTAGCTCCAGTGTCGAAAAGTACGTGTGTATTCACACCACCAATACTTAAGGTCCCTACATCGACCATACTACTAAGTATCTAACCATTCTAAGTTCCAGACCATGCAATGCTACCTAAATGAAAGAAAGACAAAAGTCAGAACATTACCAGTGATCGCCTGAAAAGGTCCAGCCCCATCAGCATCCTTAGACAGCTCGTACACTCTAGGTGTTGAAGTCTGTCCACGGGTCTGGTTTGGCTTGCTAGCCTCACCACGACTCTTTCTCTGGTTGTTCTGGAGCTTAGGACACTCATTTTTCCAATGACCACTCTTTCCACAGTAGTGGCAGCCCCCGGAGTTACCCCCAGATCCTTGTCCACGTCCCTGGTTCTGTCCTGGACAGTCCCTAGCTGCATGATCCATCTTGCCACACCTGGTGCAAGCTCCCTTGGCTTTCCAGCACTCCCCTGGGTGGCGCCTTCCACAGTGAGAGCACTCAGGCTTAACACTTGAGGGTTTGACCTCAGCCTGGTCCCTCTTCCTCTTCCGGTCACCACCAAAGCTCATTGAGCTTGAGGTCGGTCTAGACTTCACCTTAGCTTCCTCAGCTAGGTTGGATTCCAACAAAGCCATGCGTTACACCAGCTCAGAAACTGAATAGAACACACGGACTGAGGCATAGGTGCGGAGCTCGACCCTGAGGCCTCTTATGAACCGGCGCACCTGCACCTCCTCATCCTCCAGCTCTCGTCCAACATAGCGCCTGAGCCTGTTGAACTCTTCCTCATACTCCCGTACTGATCTACGGCCTTGGGTCAGCTCCAAGAACATAGACTCCAGTCGGTCCCATTCTTCAACTGGAAAGTACTTGCGGTTGAACTCCGTCTCAAAGTCTGAGAACCTTGTGATTAACCCATTGGACCTCTTGTCCACGGCTAACCACCAATTGTGTGCATCCCCTTCCAGGAAGTGGACTGCTATGTCCTTCTGGTATTCCTCAGGACATCTGGTAGACTTGAAGTTCCTGACCAAGCCGCTCCTCCACTCGTCAGCCTCAATAGGATCCACACTTCCAGCAAAGTGTTTTGTCTTCAACTTTGAAATGTGCTCCAACACACTCAGGTAGCTCACCTTCTTAGCTCCTCCAGCTGGTGAGTCCAGCTCAACCACTTCAGCTTGTGGTAGCACCCGAACCTCACTAGCTGGTCTACCTCCAAGTCTCCCATAAGCTCCAGCTCGGACCCCCGTTCCAGCTCTCACATCAACTGGCCTTCCAGCTCGTAACTCAGCTGGCCCATCAGCTGGTCTAACTGGATTCACTGAACCAGCTGGTGAGTTCACAAGTGGAGTGACACGGAGCTCATGCATCTTCAGAGTTAGAATCAATATCAAATAAGGGGCAAACAGATTGTATAAATATATATCAGAGTGATACAAAGTATTTATGTGATTCAAGTTGCACAATAGGCTATCCTAAGTTCATAACTTAAACATTTCTACCCCTTAACCCACACACACATCCATTCGAGCATGATTCCTCACGGGTCCTTGGCCTTGCCACGGTCCATGTCTTTACCTGAAACCACACAAGCACAACATCATGATAATATGTCCGATAACCTAACCACAAACCTAAGCAATTGCATGGTTCAGCGCCTTGATCTTCACAGAACCAACACAGTTGGAGAGATCACACGCCTTAACACTCACTCCCAAAAGTCTTCATTTGATTATGTTTTTAGCAGAAAAACCATTCCAAAAAGCTCACATTCTATTTCCTTGCTTGAAAATCGTTAATCGGCTCGACCGCTTTTTATTCGATCAAAAAGACTAAATCATCGTCTAACTCTTGATTTCTCCTGGACCAACTTGGTTTTGTCACGACCATTTGTCCTAATACTACTCCTTTGATTGAACTAAGCAAAGATACTCATAGTTCACTTGTCTTCAAAATATCACCTTCGTCCTTGTCGACCTTCACTTCAAATATATCGACCAAAACATAATCTTCTTCAACCAAACATCTAGTGATGATACTCTGAAGCTATTGCTACTCATTTTTTCTCCATCTGAGTACTTTGATCTCCTCAACCATATCTACTCAAATATAGGTTCATTACATTCTCCCCCTCTCATTAGAATTCGTCCCGAATTCTATGGAGCTGTTGACGTCCCCGCTTCATCTTCAAAGAAGTCGGGATAGCTCTGGCGAAACCTCTCTTTGTCTTCCCATGTTATCACCATGCGGTTTTGTCTTCCCCAAAATACTTGGATTTGAGGAATTTCTTGATTCTTCAATCTTCTAAGACGTCTCTCTCCAATTCTGATCGGTCCTTCCGGGTAAGTAAGATCTTGTCTCAGCTCTGGAATCCTCTCTGGCTCGATCGAATTTGGGTCGTGAATATGTTTCCTTAGAATATATACATGAAACATTGTATGTAGGTTCATGTCTCCTGGAAGCTCCAATCGGTAGGCAAACTCTCCGAATCTTCCAATAATCTGGTATGAACCAATGAAACGAACTGTTAACTTCCCGACTTTACCAAAACGATCCTTTCCTTTCTGAGCTGACACCTCGAGATATACCATATCTCCAACTCCAAATACTACCTCCCTTCTTCCTTAATCTGCATACTTCTTCTGCTGTTCTGGATGACTCGTAGCTTCTCCAACGTTTCCTCAAAGATTCCCGGTCCAAATAATCTTCTTTCTCCAACTTTCGTCCAACATGAAGGTGTTCGGCGTGGTTTCCCATACACGGTCTTGTACGGTGACATATCAATACTTGCATGGTAGCTATTATTATAGGAAAACTCTACCAAAGATAGGTAGTGCTCCCACGTACCTGCCCAAGCCATTATGCATAGTTGAAGCATGTCTTCCAACGTTCGGTTGCTTCTCTCGGTTTTCCCGTCCGTCTCTGGATGAAAAGCAGTGCTGATGTGTAGCTCCATTCCTAAGGCTCCTTGTAAAGCTCTCCAAAATGCTGCTGTGAATCTTGGGTCTCGGTTAGACACTATATTAGCTGGTACTCCATGAAGTCTCACAATCTGGTCGATGTAAAGCTCCGCCAATGTCTCCGTCTTGTCTGTGTCTCAGATTGATAGTAGATGTGCTACTTTGGTTAACCGATCCATGATTACCCAAATATCATTGTTTTATCTTCATCTTGCCACTACTAAACAATGGGAGTTAGAGTCTCCAATAATACCTAACGACACGCAAAGCAATCTAGACTCAATCCTAGACTCAACAACAAAAATAAAATACTCGAGTACACACAAAGGATGGGGCCACATGCCACACACCCCGGGATCCCTACACACCACGGTGCCCTCTAATCTCCTTGCAATGCTCATTCTAGACTAGGGACACACAACAAACAAACAACCTAATCTAGATTCTCAAAACACAAACAAGCTCGAGGGAGTTCAACCTCAAACCTCCATGCAACTACAAAACGCATCTAGACTACAAGCACTAACTACTAACAATGCAAGCAAACAACACACCCGTCAAGAGAGACTCTCACTCAAATCTCTTGCGATTCAAAAATCAGAATATCTTGATAACTAAACAATATCTAGAAAACACAACAATACAACAATCACAACATGCATGCAATCGGTACACACACTCTCCTGGGACCCTGCACAAAACCGGTGAGACTTTGACATGGTCTTCACTTAAGACCCACCGGTTTTAACCTTCTACCTGCATACATAAAACACACAAAAAGGTCTTCGGAACCCACCTTGGTTGCTGCCTACGAAGACTACCTAAACACCTCCGGAACACTCTCCCAAAACGCTAAACTAAAGAAACCGAAAACACTCCTAAAACTTGGTTTCTCTCTCTAAACTCACCTCTCTCTCTAAGGTGGTCACTCACGGTTTGGGATGAAGAAAATCAAGGAGAGTTGTCTGGTGTTTATAGGGAAAGAGGGCTGAGGCTGGTTGGACAAGTGGCGTCTTGTGCATGAACTTAAGTGGACATGTGTCCCACTTACTAAACTTTCCTTGCAAGCTTCCTACTTCTAGAACATGCAAACCTTGGCCCCCAAGTTTATACTCCCTTGCAAGGAAATTCTTCAGCTTCTAGAAACTCAGTAGGTTGGTTGCCAAGTTACCTCTCCGGCCAATGAGAAATCGCCATGTGTACTCGCCACATCACCAACGGCTACCAATGGGTGTGTGCCACAACATCGCCATGTTATCCTTCGTCACCACTTTCTTTCCATGTCATCAACTCCCAGAATTCTTATTTTTAATGTGTTTGAGTAGAATAAAGATTCCAAAAAGCTCCCATTCCATTTCCTTGCTTGAAAATCGTTAATCGGCTCGACCGCTCTTGGTTCGACCAAAAAGACTAGATCATCGTCCAACTCTTGATCTCTCCTGCGCCAACCTGGTTTTAGCACGACCATATTTCCTAATACAACTCCCTTGAGTGAACTAAGCAACAATACTCCTAGTTCACATGTCTTCAAAATATCACTTTTGTCCTCGTCGACCTTCACTTCAAATATATCGACCAAAACATAGTCTGCTTCAACCAAACCTCTAGTGTTGATCCTCTGAAGCTATTTCTACTCATGTTTTCTCCATATGAGTACTTTGATCTCCTCAATCATATCTACTCTAATAAAGGATCCTTACAACAACCATAGTGACTTTTAGAGAGTTGTTGTAATAACCCCGATGAAGAGTATATATGGTCAAGAAAATATAAAAATTTAAATGGAGGAACCATGAGTTTTAGTAGCTTTAGAAGATCATGCTTAGAAGTTTGGTCAGGGTAGTTTTCAATTGGAACATGCAGATTGTGTTTTGGGTCGATGTACATAACTAACGTTCGACGGGTCATAGGCAAAATTTTGAAGATGTGTAAATAAGTAGGATATTTGTCTAGAAAACTCATGGTAGTTATAATTAGACATATAGTCGTGATAAAATCAATTTTTAGGAGGAGTCAAGAGTTGGTCGATAATCTAGTCTTCATCAGTCGAATCAAGAGCGGTAGAGCCGATAACCAATTTTGGTCAAACAAAGTGGGATTAAAGCATTTTGGAATGGTTTTCTTGTAACACTACATTCATTTGAAGAAGTTAGAATCTGGTGAAGTGGCAAGAGTTTAGTGATCAGAGATGACATGGCGGAGTATTATTGGTCGTTGAAAAAGCGATATGGCGCGATCTTAGTGGAGGCAAGTGTCAAACTCTCATTGGATGGAAATGGTGGACGTGTGGCACCATTATAAATAACTTCTAGAAGCTGTATACTTTTCATGAGGAGAAGAGATCTTGGCCATTTGTCGCTTTAGATTTTATGTGTCCACATTTCATATCCAAAAAGAATGTGGAAGTCACACCTTGAATATCCGTGCAAAAATCTCCTTTTCTTATGAATACTCATCTCCTTCCCTTAATTTTTTCCATCCAAAACAGTGGCTTTACTTCCCTTAAATAGTGAGAGTACTTCTAGTGCAAGATAGTGGGTGTTCGGAGGAGAACTCTCGGTTTGGGAAGTTAGGCGTTTAGGAAGAGAGTATGGGGAGCTCGGGTCGTGTCTTTCTTCCTTAGTTCGAGATCAAGGTGGGTTCCAGGAAATTTGTTTATGTTTTCTAATGGTCTTAATGCAGGTGGAGAGCTTAGACCGAGATATTTTTTTAGCTAACCCGAGGTGGGTAAAATTAACGGTTTTTTGCAGGTGGTCGAGAATGTGTGTAGGCGCCATGCATGATGGTGTTATTATGTTATTGCATTATTATCTTGATAATATTGATGTGATGTTGCATGCTTGTTTAGATGATGATGATGTTATGATGCATGACCATATATATGATGATGATGTTATGATGCATGACCGTATAGATTATGATATGTTGCATGTTTATCTAGAGGATGCTATGATGTTATGTGACATCCATTTTAAGAATGCATGGTCATCTAGATGTTAAGAGAATGATTAGTCATGCATAATGTTAAGTTGTGGTAGGATGCATGCATAGAGATGATGTGAAATTGATAGTCATTCATGTCTCTTAGTTGTCATGCATGTGTTTGATATTAACTTGTGAGATCAAGTCTAGCTTAACAATGTAGATGGCTATGCCTATTGTGTGTTTAGTGGTTTCATGATGAGTGTAGCGTAACCATGTAGGCTAGCTATGACTAGCGTAGTTCGTTGAGTAGCCTATTCGCGGAGAATAGTGCTTGTGTTGAATTGTCTATTCCAGGAGGAGTAGAACATGCAACCCATCGCTAATCCCTCAGGTGTTTGTCACTTGATGGGGGATTAGTTGAGATTGACGATGTGACTCCGGTGGTATCTCGCTTGCAAAGCGTTTCTTTAGAGGATGATCTAGTGTTCCCGTGGTATCTCCCTTGAGGAGCGATTCTCTGGAGACCCCAGTGGTATCTCGCTTGTGGAGCGTTTCTCTGATGGCTCTTATGTGGGCCTGGTGGTATCTCACTCGTTGTGCAATTCCTCAGAAGTAGATTGACCTACCCTCATCTGCTCGTGTCTTGAAGTTGGCAGCACCCATGGACGAGTGCTGCATGACGATGCAGCTCAGTAGTATCTCATTTGTTTATCGATTCTCTGAAGATGATGTGTTCCAGCTATGTGACTTTAGTGTTTGTAGCCGGGAGTGTTCAGTTTATGAGGTGGTGAAGCTTCCAATGTGATGTGAAGGGACCCTAGGATGTCTTAGCTGGTTCTAGCATCTGAATTATATGATTGTGGTGTCTAGGGTGTGTCTAGACAGAGTCGAATTGGACAAGGTATACCACTGTCTTGGTCTTACAAGTCGAGATTAGTCTTTGCATTGAGATTGAATGCATGCATTGTTTTATCGCTTCTTCATTGTTCAGTTTCATGCATGTTTGTTATGTGATTATTTGTTGTGTGTTTGGGGCATGTTTTTGGGGGATTATTGTCAATTAATGGGTTTGGAACTCTGATGTGCTCAAACTACTCTGATGTGCTCAAACTACCCTAAGAGCAACTCTCTTAAATAAGAGATCAATTGAATTACCTAATGATCGTATCAACAGATACTCAATATATCAAAAAATAGACTTGAGTTTCATACTACGCTAGGTCAAATAATATATAGAGTAATAAATAAATAAAAAAAGTAAATCAGGGAGTTTATTGTTTGATGGAAGGATGGGTGCTAGACTTATGGTTTCATGCAAGTGGACTATATAGGATAGAAGCTAAAGGTATCAATCTTAGAACTCGATATCTAATCTAAAAGACAACCAGCTCTCGCTGCGAGTCTAATCTATTGACTAGTCCTTTTTCCAACACTCGTATGTGAACTAGGAATGACCATTGATCGATGCTATTGGACTAATGTCGATAGATGGTTGCTTAAATCAAGCAGTACTATCTAATTCGATAAGTTCACTAAGTTAATTAAACCAGCTCTCGCATATATCTAACAAACTAGCTCAACAAGATTCAGTTCATGTAATAGACCATGCTCAAACGTGTGCCTAACTATCCTATGATCTAGTTTCTAGTTAATTACTCAAGAATCAAGAAATAAGAACAACCCTGTGAAGGATGCAATAAACACCCTAGCTATTCTATTTTTCGGCTAATCCATCAAAACCCTAGAAATCTAAACATAGCAGGTGAATCTACTTAGACATGATGTTTGTCACTGAAATCACATATGAATACATATGAAGTAGAAAGCAATAAAAAAAAAACCAAATTGAAATGAGGTTCAGGAGGACTCTTAAGGAGTTCCTCCCTTATCTCCTAATCTAAGAACTATGAATAAAATATAGCATGGTATAAACAATGGCTTAAACCACACACAAAATACGGTTTTTGGTCAGCCAAGGGTATTCTGGTAATTTGCAGTGGATTCTAAGCTTTAGTCGGTATTGAAACAAATCGAGCCAGTATTATGGGATCACCGTCGGTTGAAACTAAGGCTGTTCCGCCTATCGAAAGTCATTCATCTTCTCGACTGCTTCCTCTCACGAGGCAGACAAACCACTTTTCAGTAAAAGAGTCATAACTTTGGCTCTAAGATCCTGACTGATCTCAAACTGGTGCCATTGAAAATCTAACTAATATTCCTATCTTTTAACCTAAAGATAATTTCAATCAAACCTTGGTAAGGTCTCCATCTGTAGCTAAACTTCTATCGCAACTGCGCAGTTTTGCATCTCAAAAAGCTCCAAAATCACCAAAAGTCTCCAAAACTTACCTGAACCTGAAAACACTCTAATATATAATCAGGAGGTAATACGCTGTTAGTAAATTAAAGAAGAGGAAAGATGGGCCAGTTAATGAGGAGTGTGAGGATAGCTTGAGCTCAAACAAGTGTTATACGTTTGGACGTTTGGGACATTTCTCCTGTGATTGTTCCAATTCAAGTTTTGATAAACCGGATTGGAAAGCTTCTGTTACGTGCTACAACTGTTGAGAAAACTGGCATATAGCCAGCGAATGCTCAGTTCGTCGTTCAGGTCAAGGAGGAGGACTATCGACCCATACTCAACCGATCCGACCTATCAATGAACCCTCAACTAGGCGTCCTGCAGTGGAATGGAGAGTTTATGCTTTGGATGTTGATAGAGCTCCACCTAGGACGCCGGGACCCTTCCGGGGTCCCATATCAGGTTTGTTTGGGTGCTATCTCCCTTTTCCATGTTTGTTTGATTGTTGCATACTTGTGCATTGTGTATTGTGGTTTTAGGTTTCTAAAACTAGGTAACTCGCTCACAGTTCTCGTTGCCAAAGCTTTTATGATAACTTGTAATGATCGCAATGCTCTTACGCTGATTCAAAATAAGATCTACTTTATATAAATTCGTTTTTTTATCTTTTTGTATTTTCTGCATTATTTGGTCACTTTCGTT